>SNQJ01S0104947.1:22440-52636 GCA_010110895.2 Picea sitchensis
CTAATTAATAATAATTAATTAGTTAATGTTATTTTAAGAAATAATTATTGTTTAGCTAATCTTTTAGGACAGTTAGATTATTAAATTAATTATAATTAATAATCCTATACATCTATTTAAGCAGGGTCGTTACACCATGCATGGAACATAAGTGGATATGGTGTTCTTTGAATTCCTGCAGATGGTTATGAATTTAGGGAAATTGAGGGAAAATGGGTAGATTTCAAAGATGAACCTTGTAATGTTAGGCTTTCATTGGCAGTTGATGGTGTTAATCCATTTAGAGAGCTTAGGTCTATTTACTTAGTGTGGCCTATTTTTTTTTATCAACAATAACATTCCTCCTTCGATGTCAATAAAGAGGGAGCACATAATGTTGACAATGATTGTTCCAGGTTTTTGTTTACATTAATTTTTTGAATGTAACATTTTCATTTGTTTTGTTTTTTGCATAATATCTTTTGTTTTTTTATTTACTTATATATACATATCATGATAGTAATCATGTGTAATTTCAAACAATTAGGTAAGTACCAAGTTAAAGATATGAATGTATATATCGAGCCTATTATCTACGAGCTACTAAAGTTATGGGCTAACATCACTATGCATGACATCTGTAAACAAATCGGGGAGAGGAAATTTCAATTCTGTGGAATATTTGTATGCACAATTTATGATGCCCCAGGACTAACACATTTTTTTGGTATGTAGCATTTTCTTGCACTTTAATAATATATAATTTTTTAAAGATATCATGCATGTTTTTTTAAATAATCCCATCATATAATTGAAATTAATCCATCTGACATTGCAGGTCTTCAAACAAAGGGTAAATTTTTATGTCTAGTTTGTGATCCTAATATGAAGTATTGCCATTCAAAAAATTTAGGAAAGTTGGTGTTTGATGAGTATAGGAACCTCCTCCCTAAGAACCATAGGTATCATACTATTGAAAAACATATTTTCAATGGGAAAGAAGAGATTGGATTGAAACCACGAAGAATTACACCTCACCTATGGAGGTTGGAATATAATAGGAATTGTTAAGGTACACAATTTCTTTGTGTATCGTATATGTAATGTTTTGAATTCTTATTTTAATAATTATTGAATTTATTTTACCGTATTTGAATTGTTGTGATTTTTGTTATGCTTTGTGATGAAGGTTGCCATCATGAAGGTGTTAATAATGGGCTTCCATGAGGAATGAAATGTTATCCCACTCAATTCATGAGGTTTACCTACTATGAGGAGATAAAAATAGCTCATTTGTTTGATACAATGCATATCGGGAATAATGTGACAGAAACATTATGGCAAATCATAGATGGTAGGAGGGATAGAGAAAAAAATTGTCAAAATTTCTATTGACATCCAGGAAGCCAATCATGCAATGAGAAGTGTGATCCGATCAAATAGTGATGTAGACTGAAATAATTACCTTCCATGGTTATTAAAAAAGAAACAAATAAATGATGTTAAAGAGGTCATTCAAAGAATTAAATTTCCCACAGGTTTTCCTTCAAACATAAATAGTATATTAACGAAGAAAGGTGAATTTGGTGCGGTAAAAACACACGATTGACATACCTTCATTAAGGTAATTTTTTTTTATACATATTTATATATTGGCCATATACATATTTTAATTTTTTTCTTTTCTACTTTGGTCGAAACAAATAACGATTCATATTTTTTATACAGTATGTTCTACCGCCATCTCTCCCAAATGACTTTGACAACAATGTCAAACAAGTTATATATGATCTTGGAAAATAAATGAGGTAAGTAGCTGTGATTTATATGAAAAATGTTCTTTCAATTTGTTGTTGTACATAATGAAATGTTTTTTAATTGTAATGTAATATATTATATTATGTTATAATGTTGAAACATGTTATTTTCTTGTGTCTTGATCTATATATGGTTATCATTGAAAGACATCCATGAAGATTATATAAAGTATTGGAAGAGATAAATTCCTCTGCTAATGTGTGAAATGAAAAGTATCTACCTCCAAAAATTTTCAATGCACAAGAAAACTACCTCATACACCAAGTTGAGGAGATTTAAATGTGTGGACTTGTACACACAAGGTCAATGTGGATGGTGGAGAGGCACTTGAAATCATTGAAGGCTTTGGTTAAACAAAGAGCACGTCCTGAGGGTTCTATGATGGAGGGATATATGGTATATCAATCCATGGTGTATATTAGTCAGTATATTCCAAAATTAGCAGCGCCAAATATCCATGTAGTGGATCGCATTTGGGATGTGAACTCCAACAAAAAATTTGAAGTTCATGAGCACCTGTTGGGGAAAGGTAGAATGGAAAAACTGAGAGGTAATATATTAATAATTGTGGAGATTTATATTAATACATATAATCTTTTGGTTTTTTATATATGATCATACTCATTAATATATTAATATCTAGTATTTCATAAATTATTAATATTTACCATGGTTATAACTAATATTTAATATTTGGGAATTATGATTTTTCGATTCAATTGCTCAAGATTGGGATGCACTACATTTATACATTAAAAACAATATTGAATGGATGAATTTATGGATTGAAAGATGTAAAAAACATCATGGAGGTATGTTATCATGGCAACAACTTTATGGATTGGTTAGAGAAGCTCGTCGTAATAGTGATGCCAATGTTACGAAAAGGGAAATTGATTTAGCATATGGTTTGAAATATGGGTAGGCAAGAAAATTCACCCATTTTATTTAGTTATTTTATATTATATTAATGTGACTGTAGGTGTGTCTTTTTCATATACTTTCCAAGTTATATAAATATTTATCATCAAGACTAATCGTCAATTGTAAGCATGCTGATATTTATTTATTTATTTTATATTATATTAATGTGATTGTAGGTATTAATTGACTAAGATCAACATGCTTACAATTGACGATTAGTCCTGATGATGAATCCATATTCGGATTCAAAATGTCGATAACAAAATGACACCAACTGTGGATTATCCGGAAAACAACTTCGAAACTCCTCACCACAGAAATTTGAAAACAATTATATAAATATGTTTATTAATTGACAATTCATCTTTTACACGTATGGCATTTTGCAGTTGAGACACCACAAGGCTATGTGGTGCAATGGACGTAAATTTTGCATCAAATAGTTGGATGAAACAAGAAAAAATTATGATAGTGGGATAACTGCGGTATTCCAAGTCACTAATGTTTCCTCTAGGAGTGGAAAACATCCCCAAGAATATGAAAATAAATGCAATGGGTATATGAATGATATAATTGAGTGTGACTTTAATTCCTTCAAATTAGTTTTATTCGATGTCAAATGGTATAGGTTATGAATGCATGAACATGATGAGGAAAGAACTGCTATTCAACATGATAATGGATTTTCGATGATTAAAACAATGATGTTTGAAAGAGGACATCATCGCTATGTTTTTCCAAGCTAATGTGAATGGGTATTTTACTTAAAGGTTCCAAGTGAGAGGGATTGGTCATTTTTTGTTAGATATGATCCAAGAGGAAGGCCAGTTAAGTATACTCATGTATAGGAAGAAGATGATATTGAAGAAGAAGATGATGCGCTAGATCAAATAGAGCCGAAATATCATGGATCGACAAACGAAGAAGACAAAGAACATGAACTAGGCGTATGAGACATTAATGTAGTTCTTGATGATGATGTTGATGAAAATATGCTTGAAAATGACATCGATGATGATGATGATATCATCAATCCTTTCAACACCATTTTTTAACCGGATGATGATACGTATGTCAAGTTCAATGAAGAAGAAGATTCAGAAGAAGGATGATACATATGTTGAGTTGGATCAGGTATGTAACTATATATTTTAATTTGTATGAATTATTATCTTAAAATAATTTACTTATGTCATGGGTTAATTACATGTTTTTAAGTTTTATGTGACCTTTTTATACCCTGTATTCTTACATGTTGTTTAATTATTATGTGAAACCCAAAAAATACTAATCATACTAGAGTACGTGGTAAACTAAAAATATTATTTACAAACACATAATTTCATTTACCTTCATTAATTTTTTTTCAGTAGTTTCTATGCATGAATCTTGCTACATTGTTTTCTATTATTTTATATTTTATAGATTGGGTTTGGGGAATTGAGAGTGATGTGAGGGGGAGGGGAGGGGCCATATGAGCTTCCACCTTCATGTGGTTGGCCTTGTTCAATAGAGGATAAACTATTCTTTAAACCAAGAGAAGCGCATTCATTTTTATACCATCATGATCATACATCTCATCATTGTTGTCATTGTATTGCATCAACAGAGTTTCGATGAACATGTTTGTCATTTCTATAACATCTTCGTTGAAATTCTTTGAAAACATGGGACTTTGGCCCATGATTTTTGTGGCAAGAAGAAGGTGTTAGATGAGATTTCGTATTTAAATAATGATTATGTACTAAAATATATCTAAAATATTGTACCAAAAAGTACTTAGATGAGAGAAAACAACAAAGAAAATAAATAACCAATGATCAAGCACTTGTGCAATTTATCAAGTTCATGTTTATCAATGTTATTGCATGCCCTTGGAGTACTATAATATGTAGGAACATGCGTTTATAAAATCAAAGATGACTCACACACCCACTCTATATATCTTATCTTAGCCCCATTTCGTTTGAACTTTCTCGGATTAATGTTGTGCATGGAACTCCCAACAATATACCCATCGTCATGGTCATGCTCTTGATTTTCATCGCCCATGTTGTACAAAACCAACATCATGCCAATTAGGCCCATGAATTTGGCGGCAAGAAGAAGGCGTTAGAGGGAATTTCATATTTAAATAATGATTTCGTACTAATAGTCTTTAATTTATGGAGCAAATAAGTACTTAGATGAGAGAAGAAAATAAAGACAATAAATAACTGATGAAGCTTGTGCAATTTATATCAACTAGTACTTATTTATTGATGTTATTACATTTCCATGCAGTAATATATGTGTTAAAATATGTGTCGAACTAATTTTAAAAAGGAACAATGAAAATACATTGTACTAGGACTAGACATAGGCAACCGTGACCTGTGAATGGGGCCAATGTTGAAATTTTTTCAAACAGTTTATGTATGCATTGAAACTTGACATGGATAGAATATTCACATGAATTAATGATACGGGAGGGTTTATGGAATCAAATATGACCCACACACCCACTTGTTTCCATCATCAATTCATCATGTAAACCATAAAGCCTATTTTTCTTTCAAAGTACAGAAATTGGTTGACACAAGTTTTAGGTTTGCATCAACCTTTTTTCACTTTTCTTTCAAGTTCTACATTGTATATACAATGTATGTGTGTCATAGTTGTGATGAAAAATCCCTCTTTTCATTCATTATTTAATCAACACCATAAAAATATGCATGTCGAGATGGTGTTGTATCAAAGTCTCTAACTATTGCATACGTCGATGGCATCATTATGGTATCATGGTAGTGTCATATTTAAATATCATTGTGGTGTCATGTTAGTGTTAGATTTAAATATGCATGCATTAAATATATGGGAGGGTTTCCAAACTCAAATACGACTCACACACCCACTCTATATATCTGATCCCAACCTCGTTTCGTTCAAATTTTCTCGGATTAATGTCGCGGTGCATGGAACTCGCAACAATATACCCATTGTCATGGTCATGGTATTTATTTGCATCACCTATGTTGTACAAAACCATCATCATCCCAATTAGGCCCATGCGTTTGGTGGCAAGAAGAAGGGGCTAGAGGGAATTTCATATTTAAATAATGATTTCGTACTAATAGTCTTTAATTTATGGAGCAAAGAAGTACATAGATGAGAGAAAAAAAAAGACAAGAAATAATTGATGAAGGTTGTTCAATTTATATCAACTAGTAATTTTTTGTCAACGTTATTACATGTCCTTGCAGTACTATATGAGGGAATGTGTGATTCAAATGAATTTGAAAAGGAACAATGAAGAGACATTGTATTAGGACTAGACATAGGCAACAATGACCTCTAAATGGGGCCAACGTTGAAATTTTTTCAAACTGTTTATGTATGCATTGAAATTTGACATGGATAGACTATTTCCATGCCTTTACAGTATGGGTGGTTTTATCGACTCAAGTATGACTCACACACCCACTTGTTTCCATCATCAATTCATCATGTAAACCATAAACCCTATTTTTCTTTCAAAGTACACAAATAGGTTGACATAGGTTTTAAGTTTGCATCAACCTTTTTTTTCATTTTTATTTTAGGTTCTACATTGTATATACAATGTATGTGTATCATAGTTGTGATGAAAAATCTATCTTTTTATTCATTGTTTAATCAACACCATACAAATATGCACATCAAGATGGTGTTGTATCAATGTTGCTAAGTATTGCATGCATCGATGGCATGATTATGATGTCATGGTAGTGTCTAATTTAAATATGCACGCATTGATGATATGGGAGGGTTTCTAAACTCAAATATGACTCACACACCCACTCTATATATCTGATCCCATCCTCGACTCGTTTCATTCAAACTTTCTCGGATTAATGTCACGGTGCATGGAACTCCCAACAATATACCCATCGTCATGATCGTTCTCTTTATTTTCGTCGCCTATGTTGTACAAAACCAACATCTTGCCAATTATTCCCATGCGTTTGGTGGAAAGAATAAGGCGCTAGAGGGAATTTAGTATTTAAATAATGATTTTGTACTAATAGTCTTTAATTTATGGAGCAAATAAGTACTTAGATGAGAGAAAAAATAAAAGAAAATAAATAATTGTTGAAGCTTGTGAAATTTATATCAATGAGTACTTGTTTATTGAATTTATTCCATGTCCTTGTAGTGCTATATGAAGGAACGTGTGTGTCGAATGAATTTTAAAAGGAACAACTAAAATACATTGTATTAGGACTAGACATGGACAACAATGACCTGTGAATGGGGCCAACATTCAAATTGTTTCAAATGTTTATGTATGCATTGAAATGTGACATGGATAGACTATTCACATGACTTAACGATATGGGAGGGTTTTTGGACTAAAATATGACTCACACACCAACTTGTTTCCATCATCAATTCATCATGTAAACCATAAACCATATTTTGCTTTCAAAGTACACAAATTGGTTGACACAAGTGTTAAGTTTGCATCAACCTTTTTTCATTTTTCTTTCAGGTTCTACATTGTATATACAATGTATGCGTGTCGTAGTTGTGATAAAAAATATCACTTTTCATTCATTGTTTAATGAACACCATAAAAATATGCATGTCGTTATGGTGTTGTATCAATGTCTCTAAGTCTTGCATGCATCGATGACATCATTATGGTGTCATGGTAGTGTCATATTTAAATATCACTATGGTGTCATGGTAGTGTCATATTTAAATATGCATGCAATGACAATATAGGAGGGTTTCCAAACTCAAATATGACTCACACAACCACTCAATATATCTGATTCCAGCCTCGTTTTATTCAAACTTTCTTGGATAAATGTCATAGTGCATGGAACTCCCAACAATATACCCATCGTCATGGTCGTGCTCTTTATTTTCATCGGCTATTTTGTACAAAACCAACATCATGCCAATTAGGCCCATGCATTTTGTGGAAAGAAGAAGGCACTATAGGGAATTTTGTATTTAAATAATGATTTCATACTAATAGTCTTTAATTTATGGAGCAAGGAAGTACTTAGATGATAGAAACAAAAAGACAAGAAATAATTGTTGAAGCTTGTGCAACTTATATCAACTAGTACTTGTTTATCGAAGTTATTACATTTCCTTGCAGTATTAGATGTAGGAACATGTGTGTCGAACGAATATTAAAATCAACAACTAAAAAACATTGTACTAGGACTAGACATGGGCAACAATGACCTATGAATGGGGCCAACGTTGAAATTGTTTCAAATTGTTTCTGTATGCATTGAAATTTGACATGGATAGACTATTCACATGCCTTAGAGATATGGGAGGGTTTCTGGACTCAAATATGAGTCACAAGCCCACTTGTTTCCATCATTAATTCATCATGTAAACCATAAAATCTATTTTTCTTTCAAATTACACAAATTGGTTGACATAAGTTTTAAGTTTGCATCATCCTTTTTTCATTTTTATTTTAGGTTCTACATTGTATATACAATGTATGTGTGTCATAGTTGTGATTAAAAATCCATATTTTCATTCATTGTTTAATCAACACCATAAAAATATGCATGTCAATATGGTGTTGAATCAATGTCGCTAAGTATTTCATGCGTTGATGGCATCATTATGGTGTCATGGTAGTGTCAAATTTAAATATTGTTATGGTGTCATGGTAGTGTCATATTTAAATATGCATGCATTGATGATATGAGATGGTTTCCAAACTCAAATATGACTCACACACCCACTCTATATATCTGATCCCGACCTCATTTTGTTTGAACTTTCTCAGATTAATGTCGTGATGCATGGAACTCCCAACAATACACCCATCATTGTGGTCGTGCTCTTTATTTTCATTGCATATGTTGTACAAAACCAACATCATGCCAATTAGGCCCATGCATTTGGTGGAAAGAAGAAGGTGCTAGAGGCCATTTCATATTTAAATAATGATTTTGTACTAATAGTATTTAATTTATGGAGCAAAGAAGTACTTAGATGAGAGCAAAAAACAAAGACAAGAAATAATTATTGAATCTTGTGAAATTTATATCAACTAGTACTTGTTTATCGACGTTATTACATGTCCTTGCAGTACTAGATGTGAGAACGTGTGTGTCGAACGAATTTCAAAAGGAACAACAAAAATACATTGTATTATGACTAGACATGGGCAACAATGACCTGTGAATGGGGCCAATGTTGAAATGTTTTCAAATTGTTCTTGTATGCACTGAAATTTGACATGGATAGAATATTCACATGCCTTAACGATATGGGAGGGTTTCTGGACTCAAATATGAATCACACACCCACTTGTTTCTATCATCAATTCATCATATAAACCATAAACCCTATTTTTCTTTCAAAGTACACAAATTGTTTGACACACGTTTTAATTTTGCATGATCCTTTTTTCATTTTTCTTTCAGGTTCTAAATTGTATATACAATGTATGTGTGTCATAGTTGTGATGAGAAATCCATTTTTTAATCAATGCCATAAAAATATGCATGTTGATATGGTGTTGTATCAATGTCACTAAGTATTGCATGCATCAATGGCATCATTATGGTGTCATGGTAATGTCATATTTTAAATATCATTATGGTTTTATGGTAGTGTCAGATTTAAATATTCATGCATTGAAGATATGGGAGGATTTATAAACTCAAATATGACTCACACACCCACTCTATATATTCGATCCTGACCTTGTTTCATTTGAACTTTCTCGGATTAATATTGCGGTGCATGGAACTATAAGTTTCAAGATGGGATATAAGTTTCAAATTTAAATTATCCACATGTTGTTTCCAAAATTTAATAAAACAAATTCCATGGATATCTGCTTTCTATATAGTGTTGTGCTCGCAAAAAAAGAATACTATTGAATATAAACACAATGATGGTTTTTTGTTGATGTTAGCATGGTGTTGGTTGGTACAATAAACAATCATGATCATGCAATGCTTAGGAAAGGACGAGAGAAACCTTGACTCTAAGGATGACTATGAAATTTTTTACATGATCAAGAAGTCATGATGTTGATAAAGTTACATGTAATAGATGATATGTTTCCAAAAGAAAAATATGAAAAGGAACCTTTTATATTATGGACAAGGTCGAGTGAGATGTATGAGAATTATAATGAATGTAGGTATTTTTACCTTAAGAGTCTATTGTTTTTATGAAGATGGAAAAGCATGATTTAATTTTATAACACTTGTTAAAATTCAAATACATCTATGATCAACTATTAATAATTGGAAAAGAAGTAGAAGAGAAATATTTTGTAGTAATTACATTGAAGAGTCTATCTCTATATTTTAAAATTTATGTTCAAACTTTAAATATCACTTGTTACAAAAGGAGATAAAAACATATGGAAAAAGTAATTTGGAAGCAATATTAGAGAATTCGAAAGTGTATTTGTAGAAAACATTAAAGGCAAAGAAAGTAGAACTAAGGGGGGATAAAAGAAACAATGTCAATTCTATAGGATTAGGTAAATCTACTAATAATATGAAGAGTTTTTATTTTGGAAAATATGTTAACATGAAGGATTTTCAAAAAACAGGGTATATCCACACAGGTCGAATACCTCAAGACAAGTTCTCACACACATATCATAAATTACTATACTAGTGTTTACGTCGTTAAAACCATCAAAAATGAAAATATCCCATGACCCCATCCAAGCCAACCACTTGAGGTAATTGATTAATGTAAAATGAATAATTTAAACAAACATTTATCACAATTGATCATTGACAAATGACTCTCTGTGCCCTTTAAATATAGATCATTGACCAATTGGGTGTTATTCCATGAATAAAGTGTTATTAATATCAAGGAAACATTTGAATTGTTGGATCACTCATGTGTAGGACATGACTGGGATCATCATATTAGTAAAGTACAAAATCACACTTTAATCTCACATTTTGTTAGACCAAGTTGACCTTAAGTTACTCGTAATATTGAATATCCTAACATCCAACCTTACGAATAACTTGGGATAGGATTGAAGGATTTACAAAGTGAAAAAAGAAAAAGGAAGGAGGAAAATATCTTATCCCCCCTTAATGACAACTTCTTGAAATAATAACAAAGATTGAAGCTTTAACAACTTTGCTTTTGCGAGGGGGTTTGCGAAAATTTCAACAACTTGATCATATGTATGATAGTAGAGAACTTCAAGGGTGCTTTACTAAATGATATTTTTAATGAAGTGCATGTGTAATTCAATGTGTTTAATGCACTAATTTTGAATATGTGCCTTTGTGAGTTGGATGGTATTATGAATATTTCACCAAATAATGATCAGATTTTGCTAATGTATTCCAAACTCAAATAAGATCTATCTAAGACAAATAACTTCTTGACTTCCATGAATTATGGCTCACTACTATACATTTTCTAAAGAAATAGAAAGGGCATTTTGTTTCTTGTGATCCCAACATACGAGTTTGAAATCAAAGCTAAAAACATAATCAATTGTTTACTTTGGATCATCGGGGTAATTGGCCTAGTGGGAATCTATAAACTAACCAACATAAAGGATCCCCTTGAATAATATTATAAGCCAATATAAATTACATCCTAGCTATATCGAAGGATCCTCTTTACTACTTTTGAATGGATTTCATGGGGTTCTTCATGTATCAAGAAATAATACTAAGAACAAAAGAGATTCCAGGGTGAGTATTAGTTAAATACAAAAGGATACCAACTAACTATTGGTACAAAGTGGCATCCACTTTGGGTGAGGTGTATATGGAAAAATTTTAATTCTAGATTGAAATGGAGGTGGGATCATTTTACGATCATCCATGTAAAATTGATGAAGAGGGTCACATGCATACTTATCTTGGGAAAGAGAAATACCTTCTCATATTTTCAAAACATGGAGGCCATGAAAATATTGCAAGTGTCCTAAGTCTATCATTTCAAATTTAAGGTAGGTTTTTACATGTGTTAGAAGATTTGGCTCACTATTAGTGAGTATAAGGTCATTACCATAAAGTACATGTATGAGAATATGGTTTCCTACTCTCTTGGTATATCCATTAAGGTAAAAGGAGCATCTAGAAAATCTAGAGTCAAGAAGGAACCAATCCATTTTTTCATACCAACCTTGAGGAGCTTACTTGAGGTCAAAGAGGGATTTCTTGAGGTGGTAGACAAGGATTGAGTCACTTTGAACACATCCAAGAGGTTTTTACATATAAATTTATTCTTGGAAATACTCATGAAAGAAGGTATATTTGACATCCATTTCATGGACCTCCCATCAATACGAGGTGGCAAGGTGAAGGACAAGGCATATGGAATTTATTTTGGCAATCAGGGTGTTATCTCTCCATAATTTTCCTGGATATGGAGGAAAAACCATGAAGGTAACCTTCAAACCAATTTGGGTTGGAATATGGCCTTTCCAACCAGAGAGGGCTCTCTCACTAAAATTATAGCCCAATAGCTAGATCTGTAATTGAGGAAAATTTTATGAAAGTGGTGGAAGAGTTGAGAAGGAATCCATTAGGCATGGATTCCAATCAAATATAAATGATAAATATCGGTGGTTGATTTTAGAAAATTCTAGGAAGCAAAGGCAAGGTAGATAATGTCATTTTTAGTCATTAAGCTCGTTGTAGTATGGTGGAGGATTTAGGAAAACATTCCATTACATGGAACATCTAAGACATGATGAATTCCATATAACTTTAAATGATAAGGTGGAGTATTTAATCGTATGAATTTAGAGAATCAGTCACAAGATGAATTCCAACTCATATATTTTCAATTAAATACTAAAAGATTGCATCAAAAGAAATGCATAGATATGAATAAGCATAGAAAAAGAAAAAACAAAACCATCAGGAAACTAACAAATGAATCTCTGGTAAGACGATTATGTACTTATGCACTGATAATTTCATTAAGCTCTGAAAATGTGTACAATCTGCACCAATAGTATTTTTCTTACACTAGAACCAACCCCTTACTCATGAAATTTACAAAACTATATACAAAATGCTCATCCCTGAACCCAAGGATTCGAGCTCAATCACTCCCTAAAAAATAGAGTCTAGTTACATAAAGATAGAAACAATTTTAGAATGGTTTTCCTAAAAACTAGACATCTGTTTAACTATATTAAATACACCATAATATCCTAACAAACTTAATCTTGAAATCCATTTCATGATGAATTTTGAATTTTGTAATCGATGTACACCACCTGGCACAATTGGAGATGAGTAGATGTTGATTTATATGCTGACCTAGTGCTCTGTCATAGTTTCACAACGTGAATGCAATATTCGTTGAAAAATTATCACCTACAACACTTTCGCAGTGTGAGCTCACTGCAAAATATATGTTTATGATTGTTTCATGCCTCTATCCTAGTTTTATTTGATGCAGACTGTATGAGAGTTTTCTAATGCAGTTCCCTGAAGAGCTTGCATTATTTCTTATGTATTTATCAAAGGATGGTTCCATTGCAATTGCTTGAATTACAAATGTTGATCTTTCTCAAAAGAAATAGGACACAACAACCATTTATTGTAACTTCTTTAGAAATCGACACAACAGGTCCAACATGCATTGCAAATATGGCTTATGCATTTCCAAGTGCACCTTCATGAACCATGTGAGCAATGCCTCCTCAAAATGTTTGACAAATTCAAGCCCATTGCCACTCCATAGTAGAATTTAGTAGCCAATTCAAATAATTATGCGCCATCGGGGATGTCGTTAAGTCTTATATGATATTTGTATGTATCATGCAACATCTTGTTGAATCATTGGCAAAGAAGGATTATGTAGCACTATATTTGGAACCCTTCCTACACGTTGACCCAAAATATTGAGCTTGAATATTTCTCTATACTGAAATGGAATCTCCATAAGTGAAAAAAGTAAAAAAGTTTCTTCTTTCGCAGATTTTGGAAGAAGTTTTTTGACATAATGCTTGTAAAGTTTACAAAATAAAAATTATCAAATTTCCGCATTGCATCGAAGGGTCGCTCACCAACTCCAACTAGTTTACTACTTCCAATATTTATATTAGGCATCATAGATGTCTCCAAGAACTTTGATGCCTTTTTTAAACAATGTCTTGGTTGCAAACCAATGGTCTTTGGCTAACGATTTCCATTCGTGGAGAATAAATTAGGACCACTATAGAAAGTGGTTATTAAAGGAGACCTCATATGTAAGTGAGCCACTTTTCCACACAAGATTGTGCTTTATGGCCTCTAAGGCATTTCAAATGCTCCTTGGAAGAAAAGGTTTATGTTATATGGATGGGAGAGAGGGTGTTCAATTACATTTGGAGATAAGTTTTCTCTAGATCTTCCAACTATGGGGAGCTCCAAATGTAATGGAGTTACGCGGTGGGAATTTATAGACTTCCTTAAATTTGACTACTCTGATGATAACCATGGAACATGACACTTAGTTATCTTGTGTTTAGGTGGCTAGAATACCCATACCTCATTTCTCCTTAGAGGTGCAACATATGCTCCAACTAGAGTAGTTTTTATAATTTACCATAGGCATGGGCATAGTGACTTGACATGAAGAGTAATACACATGCATGGTTGCAGGCACCTTATTATGTATTTTAAATTTTCCTACAAGGGACAAAGTTTTCAAAATCCATTTGCCACTTCTTCTTTTTTTTTTTCTTAATGCCACTACCTCCCACCACTCTTTCGGGGAGGCTTCAAAGGAAAAAGGAATTACAAGGAATTTGAACATTTGTATGTGTTGTATCTATGTCCATCCATGGCCTACTAGTCAACTTAGGGTTTCCTATTAACTATGATGGTAAAATTTACTCTTGGCCCAAGTAAATTTTAATCCAAAGGATTTGTAAACAAATTGCAAGAAAACCATGTTATTTTCTAGTGACTGCTTGTCTTCTAGGATAGTAAGGAAAGAGTCATATACATAGTTTCATTTGCAATCCTCAGATAATACATTGAGACATTTGTTTTTGTATGAGGTAATTAAGGGTTTCCATAACCATCACATAAAGGGTTAGTGCAAAAGGGAATCCTTGGAAACTAGATTGGAAGAGGCCTATTTCCTCATATTTGACTTGGTTAATAAAAAGGCAAGTTGTTGCTTCAAAACATAGGGTTTTGAATTCTTTGATAAAATGATGGCCAAATTTGAGCTCCTTCAACATGGTGAGGATGAAGGAGCACTTTACCCTATCATAGGATATTTCAAAATCAATCTTGATGAAAACTCTCTAGCTTCGGGGCCATTCCATACCTTCCCAAAAAGAAATAACACTATCCAAAATACATTGGTTTCTAATAAGATTTGTTTACCTTGGTTTAATGATTTTTGGTATTTGTGATTCATCTAGAAGGATAATTCTTTAGCTGTAATTTTGTATGAGACATTTAGGGAATCTATAGCTTATGATAAGATCTAGGTATGTTGACAATGGAATGATATTAATTGACCATTTAGTGATATGAATACCAAGTGCATAGTTCATTCTAAAACTTGGAGAAAGTTAGCATCCACTAAGTATTATTTGGCCTTATAAAATTCATATAGAAAGTAGTCTCATGTGAGAAATTGATCATAAACCATCTCTTTAAGGGTAGTAATCAATTCATCCAACATTATAATCCTTTGATCATATACTGATTATTCCTTTTTCATAGACTTTCTTGGGACTACATCAACACAAGTTTGCATATGCGCCTTTCTTTCCTTTGTTATAATTCCTTGCAGATATTGAAAAAACAATTTGTAATGATTAAGAAGCTCCTTTTCAATGTTCTCTTGTTCAATGATTCTATTGTTTTTTAATTTTGGGGAATTAATATTCTTCACAAATTCCTTATAAGTTAGAGATTTGAAAAATCTCATAGTAGGCTTCTCAGATGTCTTAAGCCAATTGTTATAACCCTAAATTTCACCATACATGCTTACCTGGCATCAGGCCATCTCAGATCCCTTCTTTGCCAAAGCACTGCTGAAAAACTCTTTAAAAAACCTCTTTTATAAGGGCCCACGCACCCTACTCCATTACTCCTTTTTATAAGGGCCTACGCGACTCCATACTCCATTACTTCATGCATGTACACGCTAGCTAACCCAAAAAAACCCATGTCTACCTACAAAAGCACGAAAAGGAAAGTCATTTACATAACACACAAATTTTGGGTGAGTTAACCTGAACTCCCCGGGCCATGCATGTCGAGGGGTTCGCTCTAAATACCTAGCTCCTTCTAGCCTATAAAACAAGGGTGCCATTTAAAAGGAGAAAAAATATAAAGAACTATGCCTAAATGTATCTTCCCATTGTCCTAACCCTTAGGCCATCCTTTTTTGTGAAAGAAGAGATACAAAGAAAAATAAGTTGGAGGACATTTGAAAAGTATCCCAGGATCGTGACTCGCGGGAGCAGTTGGGTCTATCCTTGACATTTTGTAAGTTGATTCATTTAAAGTAATAAAGAAATTCTTTTCCCGGCCCACTATATGAGTCTTCATAGTTCAATAAATATGTGTTTGAATCTCTAACCCATTAGTCTATAAAATGCATGTAGTTTGTTGCTTGTTTTTGCATATGTGTCAGCCTTTTGAAAGGGAGGGATCATGCAATCGCGGATCACTCAGGGAGTTGATCGACATTGAACATCCGGAACAAGGTGTGGTCTAAAACCATGTTTTTTATCACTTAAAAGGAATGGGTTTGTTCGAACGGCGGTAGAAAGTATATTTCTTTTGGTCATATTCGATGCATAATCATGAATCAGAAGGGATTTCCTCACAAATGTAATTCGCGACCATACTGGGAAGTCTCTAGGTTCCTTTGTGGATTTTTTTTTTTTGGGTAGTTTTAAAAGACCAGTTTTCTGCTCGCTTTAGTTTCAGAAGTCCGAGCGCCAGCGTAGAGTCCGGTTTCCTCGGTATCGCTTGTTTATGTTATTTGCTTGATCAGATTTTTCGAGATCTAATAAGAGGTACACGGCTCGTGATAAGGTCTGCATGTTGTACTGCGGCTCTACTCTCTCTTTATATCCGCATGTGAACGCTAGTCAAGAAGTAGTGAGTACGTAGAGTCCAAAAACTTCTTGAGCAAGCGCCTCTCATCCCTCCCCGGCCTAACCTACATCTCAAGGCTCTTCTCGAATTTTAAGCCCTGATTGCTCTGCGCCTGCCTCGCATTAGTTTGTTTTACAAATCTTTCTCGCTACATTGTTTGTTTTTTCTCATAAAAAGAGGTCCAAGCTCCTTCGGGCGAACTCCTCATTATCAATATCGCTGGTCTCTTCCGGTTTACTGTCTCTGCTTTTATTTTTTTCTCGAAGTTTAGAGACATACGCCTGCATAAGGTTAGCCCGCTGCGGTACACACCTCTCCAAATTTCTATACATCTTCCCACGCTTGTTGTTGGATTATCAGAAGTGTGCTTGTGCATGATAGTTTTGTTGAGGGTATGTTCATCCTTTCCCTGATGAGACCACACCCCCTGCCTGGAATCGTCTCAGCCAGTAGCTTGTGATCAATCTCAACCTACTTGCTCTTTCCTCATCAGCCCAAAACAACCGCCTAATGCCTTTTATCAAATCAGTATATCACCTTTAAGCCGCCAGCAGTGATTTCGGAAGTGATCTTTGCTTAATTCACCCATTTAGCTGCAATCTGTTTCTTCCTGGTTTTTACTCTGTTGGTATTTTCCTTTGCTTCATCAACACAAAAAAAAATCTTCATTCTCTCAAGGGCTGAAGAGTGTGATTCCCGCATACAGTCAAAAGTGGAAAGTCTTTATTTCATAAGCCTCGCGCCTACTTCAGACTACAAGCAGCCCTCGTGAGTCGGTTTAAAATCCTCTGAGCCTGTTGTCTAAAATCTTAGAAAATTAAAAATATATATCTTTGGAAAAGTTAAGGAAATTTTGCATTAAGTGAAATTTTTTGTTTCCATCTTTTTACTAATTTTTACTTTCGTCTTTTACAAATCATCGGGCCTATTTTCATACCCTTTGACGTAAGACAAAGCCATAAATTAACGCTAAATCTAAAATTTTATTAGACTTTATGTTTGTAGGGTTAACCAACCAGTTCAGGATTAGGGCCTTGGATTAGGTGCTGAGAGGAAACTCTTCAAGGCCAATACAACTGCCATTGGAGTCTCCATTTAGGAGCGTCTAAGTCCAAAGATCGGAATTTATCCGGGACCCCTCTAACACGTGGGATAAACACGAGGTCACGTAACGAAAGGTAGCCTGAGATAACCCTCCAAAGCTGGACCAATCAAAGCTGGACCAATCAGAGGGAGAACACATATAGAGGGCTTGTTTTGGGATTTCACCGTTTGCATTTTCCACTGGCTTGTGGGTCTTGAATCCATTTGAGTTCCTCAGTTGTCTTCCTGCACCACTTGTTGACACTTTGATGTGTTTCGGCTCGAGCACCTACTCATTGTGGTCTACTCCTGACTTTCAACCAGACTCAGGTTCTGAGCCACGCCATTAGCAACCTAGTTGCCTATATTTTTAGGGACATACACAGGGATTGTGGGGTATACCGTGGTACCTAGGAAAAACATTAGGCCACACTTTGCAAATTATACCCAGAGGGTGCTTCCGTGTTCGTTTTTCACTTGCACCGGTAAGTTGCCTTAGTGTTGGTTGTTGTAACCGTTTCCAAGTAATTTAGTTTGCCCTGTCTTTATCTTATATGGAATTTTTAGTAAAGTTACTTTTGACTGCTTATACTACCTTTCTAGAGTTTATTTGATATTCTCACATAGTGGGGGATCACGAGCTCCGCTTAACACGAAGGCTTCTTGGCCTACTACCAGTTAAATCGAGCTACCCCCAACTATTAAGGATAAAACTAGACCAACAAGGGTCTTTTGAAGCGATCGGGTTACAAATCATTGTGCCCATCATCCGAGAATCATCATTTTGACCTTAGAGAGAACGCTTGGTTCGGGTTTGAAACCCCAACCACTAATTTATTGGCACCTTTCACTATAATGCACTAATTTTTACGAAGCGCCAAAATGTTGTTGCATACAACAATGGAAATAAATGTTGTTACTTCCTTCTGGGAATTCTTTCAATTCCCACCACGTTGTCACCACGAGAGTTTTCACCTCCCAACCCACCGTCAAAGGTCTGAGCCACCATGGTCTCAAACCGACTCTACTGCGATAGTGGTCCGATCCCGTTTTTGGCGGTGACCACAACCCCTTCACACCAAGTGCAACAGGCCCTCCATTCTCATACAGGATGCCTAGTTCGTGCACAAGTCCCAGATTTCTTCCTACTCCACTTGCAGTTCAGGTTCAAAGGTGGAGCTCTAATGCTCCTATGAAAGGTCACATGGGGGGGACTCCTTCTCCTTTTAATTCTTTTCCTTATGAAGGAGGTCATATACCTCTTTCATCCCCTTCACTAGGTGGCTTGCATCAATAATTTGTCGGGCAACCTACACACCATGTTTTATTTGGAGCGGGGAGTCAAAGACCACCTTTGCATAATATGCCGATAAGTTCGACACCGTTTTCTTTGAACAAAAAATTTGGTAACAACACCACCTAATCGGGAAATCCCATTTTGATCAACCTTTCCTCTCATGCAGGGCAATTACCTCAAGAGACAAGTAAAACCTAGAACTCTTCCTCAAGATCGTATCTTTGGATTTCTTGGTAGGGATCCGTTCCCTCCTCCATAATGCCGATTTGGGGTAATTCTTCCACAATCAATGGAACCCCGGACAAACCACTATGCCCATCCCCATAGGACCCGACATTGGGGCAACCCTTCCCAAAAGCAATTCCAACGCAATTCCTCCCAACCACATCCATGTCCCATTCTGGAACCAACCCAATACGTTCCACACAACGAAAATCCATAATGTACGGCCAGTAATAAATGATGCTCCCACTTAACCTGATATAAATTTCCAACCATTCTTGTTAACCTAGCGCCAGCCAAACCCGGCCCCATTTTCGTGTGTTATCACCAACAACCCAAACCCTACCGCTAATTTCTAGAATTTGCCGTGATTTGGATAAGGTTGTTGAATGACCGGTCCGTCATGATCCGCTTATTCTCCCCATGCCAATGGTTGCCCTTCGTGACATCCCAAAGTTCAACCTGCTGCACGTAAGATCCGCCAGAGATCATATGCCCAATACCTTCCATCCTTTATGCTCATCTAATCCCGTTGAGAAAGATGACTCGCATTATTTTGCTATTGTTTCCAATGTACCTCATTGGGAGTGTCGCTAGCTGTACATCGAAACCGACCGCCAAGATATTATTTCCGGCAACCGGGTAATGGATTTCCTGTAACCCATTTCCAGCTACTCAGGATAATGACACCGTATAGAGCTGCTCACCAATTTAGAAACAGACAACGGTGGACTATGATTCTGATCGCTCTCCGGTGAATGGAGATGCCGGAGGAGTTTGATAAAAGTACCATTCCACCAAGATTCCTTCTTGAGTGGTTCCTTAATTCTTGGTCCCACAGTTATCCAAAGACGCCGCTACGTCGAGTGCTCAAGAAGATGCCATCATGAGGGCTCAACAATTTGAGCCATCTATTTCGGCCTCAAGCGACAGGCAAATATCTTGCTGATGCGCCATGCCCAATACTTGATAAAACTAGATATCGACCATATGCCGATGGTATTGTTAGTTCAACACAAAAAAGCCCGGGCTGAAAGTAACACGGGCATTTGCGCAGCGATCTATAAACATACAACGCCAGCCGCCAAACTACTACTTTGGCTGCTCCTCTACCAAAACGCTTGAGGTACAATAAAGTGCAATCGGCTAAATCTAAAAGCTACCTAAATTCTCAAGGAAAGAAACAAAGAAGGGTAAGGGGAAAACTCTTACCGATACGTCATGGGGACACTGAAATGGAAGGCGTAGGTATCCATGTAACTTGTGCGTGGAAGACCACACAACCCACCAATTCCCTCGGCTTGAAGAATCCCAAAATCTATTGGCACAAAAACAACCTACCGTGTTAACCAATCCATTTGAACATGGGCAAAATCTAACTTGCCTCCAAAGGGAAGGAAGCCAAGACCCTCTCCGCCTCAGGAACAATTCCCCATCCACGAACGTATATATGGTGAGGGGTGATGCTTTATATCGACTAGACCATGACTATAGTAGTCCGCACTTCGAAGGGTAAAGAAGAACTCCCATATTTTCATTTACAGATTGAGAAGACGTTGGTGAAACAATGACACGACTCCCAAAGGCGATCTAAAAATATTATTCTCATAACCTAAATCTGCGCCCTTAACACACTCATGGTGAAGATTTTACTTCCAAAACCCTTGTGCGATGTCCACTTTGGAGGTCCTCCAAAGCTGCCCTTCCCAGAGAGGAAAGCCTTTGTTAGCCGCTTTAGGATTCACCGAGACTTGTAATCCCGAAAGTAACCATGCCATACACAACCCACCAAAACCCCTTCACCCTACCAATGCAGCATTCTATAGTAGTGGCTTATCCCACAAAAACTTTTTACTTGGAATATCTTCCGCAAGGTGGCTGGATGACGGCCGACATGTTATGTCATTGGCATGCTGGAAGGCCATAGGCCAACCCAATTTGTCTCCATAACCTACTCTCATCACTGCTTTCAACAGTCATTCATTCAAACCACATGGAATAATCCCTTATTTCCCTGTGCAGTAAGGGGGGAAAACTGTGTGCATCAAAGTCAAAGTGGTTGATGTGTGTCTCAAATACAATCTCTTGTTAGAAAGGATTTGGAATTATGCTATGAAATTTGTGGTCGCTACAGTTTTCCGGGTCTTGTTGTTCCACACGAGGGCTGGATAGTGACCATCGATCAATTGTCTTCTGTGACCGACCGCATTAGTATCCACGGTCCCGAAGGATTGATAACTCAACCAAAAAGTCACTGATAACATAGGGTTACGCCCATCTCTTTGATGGGCACCCCCATGATTACCCCTCAAGCGACATATCAAGTTTATATCAAATCATCATAAGGTTGAGATTTCAAGTTTCATCGTTCAAGCATCTAATTTACTTCGACGATCCGCGGATACTTCCTTCCCACGCTCCATGATGGATGAGATAGGGCACCCGGCATGTCCATTCCCTTGTATGCAAATTGGCGTAGTGTACCTTTAGTCCAGCAAAATTTAGTCTACACTCATTCAAATTTCCATGAGTTAGATCCACTTCTAGAGCCTACTTGGGCTCAAGGTTCATTTGTTGATATTGATTCTTTAGAATTAGTATTTCCCTTAGATGAGGTTATTTTAGAGGAAATGAAGGGTCTGAATAGACCTTGGGATGTATTCATCATAGATCATACTTCATCCCGGAAGGTCAATTGAAGCGGGATAATTCACTTTCACTATGACAGGAGATTGGTCTTGTCCTATTAACTCTTTTGTTAGCTACACATGAGGTTTATGTTGAGGTTAAGACAAGAACTATCATCAAAACTCATCGACACATTCCCGAAACTCGCTATGATAATGTCTTCGCTGGAGTTGATCGTTCCCCGGAAGAGATTCTAAATTCCTACGTATCTTTTCTAAAGAATTCTAATGATGCTTTTGCCAGTCTTAAGGAGGAAATGCCGTGTATCGATCCAAAAATAGTTTAACATGAAATCACAACGTATCCGATGCCAAGCCTGTTCAACAAATCTTGTTGGATAAAGCGAATTGATCATTCATTAACCTGTATTAACGATTTGTGTTACACGCCAAAATTACTCACTTTGATAGTGTCATGAGTGTCTTCATTACAAAGGTCGTAAGTGTCGCATTTTTTCTCACAAGGTCGCAACTGTCGCATGTTTCTCAAGTCATATGTACAAGAAAGCATGTTTCCACATGTTTTATGTCACGCCTATAATGACATGAGGAGGACACTTGAAACACCTCAAACATTTGATTTGGAAGAGGAGAAATGCTACTAAAGGTGCTCTGCAAACCTTTCATTCCAAACTCACCAAGCTCTTTGAGAGGAGCCCTCTTACACTGGTCCCCGAGCATCTACTCCCCGCTAATCGCCGGGAGCGTTACAACACCGATCTTTGAGGAACGCTATAGACTTTGAGAGCTACCGGCTCTTAAAGTTTACTAGAGAGCCAGCCACAAAGACTACGGCCCTTGAGGAGCCGCCACCATTCCCGGCAAATTGTTAAGTTTTGAGACGAATAGGGTGCTTACCCTTTCATTCTGGAAAGCAGCTGAGCTTGAATCCCTAGTCAAGACATGATCTTAGGAAGATCCTCAACTAAAGGAGAAACCCTCAACTCCCAAGGATACGTCATGGCCGCTCCAAGGCTATATAAGCAAAGCTTTCTAATGGTACGGTGAAAGAAAGGACCGCAAAATGGAGAATGATACCAAACCTATGATCCCATAGGCGGCGATGGGAAATAGGAATTACACCAAACCCTAAGATCCCGGGGCGGTGCTGGAGCCGATTGTAAAGAACTGCCAGCACGAAACCCAAGTCCCCGCTGGGAAACACAATACCAAAGGGAGAGTGATCGAAGTATTTCCATCCAGTTGTGACCTTCGGAAAGTAAGGGTTAGATGATGGACTGGACGGTGCCGTTTATCTCAGATCTAATACTTCATTGTGGGTACCGCTGTCATTATTCTCATTAATATGACACTTACCTGCTTTTCTAGTTTATGTCTTATGTAACATGAACTTATCGTTGATAGATAGATTTGTTTTCAAGCTAATATCAATAGAGCAGGGAGTGGTCGTATCTTTATTTTGTCCGCGTAAATCAGCATGAGCAAAGGATCGAGCGCAACTGAGCCGCAGTGACAAACGCCGATAAAGAGGTACTGGTTATCCTTCCTTCTCATGTGTTAGTTTAGATAGATTTGAAAGGAAATCGTCCACGCTTAAGCATTTTCAGCCTAGGAGTTAAGGTCAAGCTCTTAGAGGCGATCTACCTTGTCCGTCATAGGATTTTCCTACAACATCCGGGTCCGGGGTTGTCTAAATAACCCAATCCATTTGGTGTAACTCGTTATAACAGGTTTAATGGCTTCGCTAGCTAATCTTAAGAATCAAAAGAAATAAATAAAAGACAAATAACTAACTAATTACTAAACACTTTATATATGTACACATGCTCTAATGTAACTATAGTAATTGTATTTAAACAAAAGATATATAAGTCTTGTTTATTTACATTGATTTACAAGCTGCAAGTTTTAATCAAAACTTATGAAAAATCAATGGAAAATGATTACTTCTAGGAAGCAGATAATAAAAGCACATAAAAATATTTATTATTTTTTATAAATTTGAAGAATTTGCAAAAGTTAATGAAACATGAACATGTGGATAGTCAAAGTTGAACCATACATTCATTGTTTCATTCATAAACAACTTAACTAAATAACACATATAATAACATGTCGCTAATCGACGAAACTTATCTTTTGTGTTGTATGAGCTCCTGAATGTACTATTGTTAAGGGAAACATATAACAAAACAATACTAGCACTTCCTGCATTACATTCAAAGAAGTATTTGATATTGAGTAAATTAATAACAACAAGAAGACAACTAATTAAAATTGTGTGATCTTTTAGTAAGATAACCGGCCATTTCAAGAAATCCAAAGAAAACTCCACCGGTATTGACATTATCCATCATTTAACATTAGAAATAAATCTACAATAATCACGATTGATTGATCACACATAAAATGGAATAAGAAATTATGTGCATCATATAACATTTAACAGTTTGAAAACACCATATGATTGACAAGCCAAAGCTAAAATCAACCGCTATAATATTTCACAATACAACAATAATGAAAGAAATGAAATGGAATACATGTATCACACTGTGGTGTCCAAAAAGCAAAAGATGAATTACTTTCCCATATTCTTTCCTCACAAAAATCACATGCCCACATTGTAGTCCCAGAAGAATCATTCTGGATGGACAAACTCCAAAGATCAAAAACTAATATATAAACAATAATACCAACCTACTGACAAAATACTAAAGCTATTGAAATCAATCCATAATCAATTATTGAAATAATATGAAGATACTACATGAAAATAAAACCATTTTACCTACAGGACAAAATCCATTAAGCAAACTGAAATCCATCTCTCAGCAACACCCCACCATCCCTCCCAAAGCTCCACCATCCATTACCCACTGAAAAGAAATAAAAAAGTTTGGCATAAAATAACATACAAAAGAGAAAGGATTGCAATCATCCCTCCAATTCCGGGACCCCCCATGGTCTGACTCCTCATACATATCACGGTTACAAAACCACACATAAACGCATTTTATAATAAAACACAGAAAATCAACGGCATTTTCACACCCAGAACCAACCCCCACCTCATGAAATCTACAAACCATGCAATGAAAAATGCCCAACTGAACCCAAGGATTCGAGCTCAATCACTCCCTAAAAAATAGAGTCTAGTTACATAAAGATAGAAACAATTTTAGAATGGTTTTCCTAAAAACTAGACATCTGTTTAACTATATTAAATACACCATAATATCCTAACAAACTTAATCTTGAAATCCATTTCATGATGAATTTTGAATTTTGTAATCGATGTACACCACCTGGCACAATTGGAGATGAGTAGATGTTGATTTATATGCTGACCTAGTGCTCTGTCATAGTTTCACAACGTGAATGCAATATTCGTTGAAAAATTATCACCTACAACACTTTCGCAGTGTGAGCTCACTGCAAAATATATGTTTATGATTGTTTCATGCCTCTATCCTAGTTTTATTTGATGCAGACTGTATGAGAGTTTTCTAATGCAGTTCCCTGAAGAGCTTGCATTATTTCTTATGTATTTATCAAAGGATGGTTCCATTGCAATTGCTTGAATTACAAATGTTGATCTTTCTCAAAAGAAATAGGACACAACAACCATTTATTGTAACTTCTTTAGAAATCGACACAACAGGTCCAACATGCATTGCAAATATGGCTTATGCATTTCCAAGTGCACCTTCATGAACCATGTGAGCAATGCCTCCTCAAAATGTTTGACAAATTCAAGCCCATTGCCACTCCATAGTAGAATTTAGTAGCCAATTCAAATAATTATGCGCCATCGGGGATGTCGTTAAGTCTTATATGATATTTGTATGTATCATGCAACATCTTGTTGAATCATTGGCAAAGAAGGATTATGTAGCACTATATTTGGAACCCTTCCTACACGTTGACCCAAAATATTGAGCTTGAATATTTCTCTATACTGAAATGGAATCTCCATAAGTGAAAAAAGTAAAAAAGTTTCTTCTTTCGCAGATTTTGGAAGAAGTTTTTTGACATAATGCTTGTAAAGTTTACAAAATAAAAATTATCAAATTTCCGCATTGCATCGAAGGGTCGCTCACCAACTCCAACTAGTTTACTACTTCCAATATTTATATTAGGCATCATAGATGTCTCCAAGAACTTTGATGCCTTTTTTAAACAATGTCTTGGTTGCAAACCAATGGTCTTTGGCTAACGATTTCCATTCGTGGAGAATAAATTAGGACCACTATAGAAAGTGGTTATTAAAGGAGACCTCATATGTAAGTGAGCCACTTTTCCACACAAGATTGTGCTTTATGGCCTCTAAGGCATTTCAAATGCTCCTTGGAAGAAAAGGTTTATGTTATATGGATGGGAGAGAGGGTGTTCAATTACATTTGGAGATAAGTTTTCTCTAGATCTTCCAACTATGGGGAGCTCCAAATGTAATGGAGTTACGCGGTGGGAATTTATAGACTTCCTTAAATTTGACTACTCTGATGATAACCATGGAACATGACACTTAGTTATCTTGTGTTTAGGTGGCTAGAATACCCATACCTCATTTCTCCTTAGAGGTGCAACATATGCTCCAACTAGAGTAGTTTTTATAATTTACCATAGGCATGGGCATAGTGACTTGACATGAAGAGTAATACACATGCATGGTTGCAGGCACCTTATTATGTATTTTAAATTTTCCTACAAGGGACAAAGTTTTCAAAATCCATTTGCCACTTCTTCTTTTTTTTTTTCTTAATGCCACTACCTCCCACCACTCTTTCGGGGAGGCTTCAAAGGAAAAAGGAATTACAAGGAATTTGAACATTTGTATGTGTTGTATCTATGTCCATCCATGGCCTACTAGTCAACTTAGGGTTTCCTATTAACTATGATGGTAAAATTTACTCTTGGCCCAAGTAAATTTTAATCCAAAGGATTTGTAAACAAATTGCAAGAAAACCATGTTATTTTCTAGTGACTGCTTGTCTTCTAGGATAGTAAGGAAAGAGTCATATACATAGTTTCATTTGCAATCCTCAGATAATACATTGAGACATTTGTTTTTGTATGAGGTAATTAAGGGTTTCCATAACCATCACATAAAGGGTTAGTGCAAAAGGGAATCCTTGGAAACTAGATTGGAAGAGGCCTATTTCCTCATATTTGACTTGGTTAATAAAAAGGCAAGTTGTTGCTTCAAAACATAGGGTTTTGAATTCTTTGATAAAATGATGGCCAAATTTGAGCTCCTTCAACATGGTGAGGATGAAGGAGCACTTTACCCTATCATAGGATATTTCAAAATCAATCTTGATGAAAACTCTCTAGCTTCGGGGCCATTCCATACCTTCCCAAAAAGAAATAACACTATCCAAAATACATTGGTTTCTAATAAGATTTGTTTACCTTGGTTTAATGATTTTTGGTATTTGTGATTCATCTAGAAGGATAATTCTTTAGCTGTAATTTTGTATGAGACATTTAGGGAATCTATAGCTTATGATAAGATCTAGGTATGTTGACAATGGAATGATATTAATTGACCATTTAGTGATATGAATACCAAGTGCATAGTTCATTCTAAAACTTGGAGAAAGTTAGCATCCACTAAGTATTATTTGGCCTTATAAAATTCATATAGAAAGTAGTCTCATGTGAGAAATTGATCATAAACCATCTCTTTAAGGGTAGTAATCAATTCATCCAACATTATAATCCTTTGATCATATACTGATTATTCCTTTTTCATAGACTTTCTTGGGACTACATCAACACAAGTTTGCATATGCGCCTTTCTTTCCTTTGTTATAATTCCTTGCAGATATTGAAAAAACAATTTGTAATGATTAAGAAGCTCCTTTTCAATGTTCTCTTGTTCAATGATTCTATTGTTTTTTAATTTTGGGGAATTAATATTCTTCACAAATTCCTTATAAGTTAGAGATTTGAAAAATCTCATAGTAGGCTTCTCAGATGTCTTAAGCCAATTGTTATAACCCTAAATTTCACCATACATGCTTACCTGGCATCAGGCCATCTCAGATCCCTTCTTTGCCAAAGCACTGCTGAAAAACTCTTTAAAAAACCTCTTTTATAAGGGCCCACGCACCCTACTCCATTACTTCATGCATGTACACGCTAGCTAACCTAAAACAACCCATGCGGACTGACAAAATCACGAAAAAAGGAAAGTTGCCGACATAACACACAGCTTTGGGTGAGTTAACTGAAACTCCTGGCCATGCATGGTCGAGGGTTCGTCTAAATACCTAGCTCCTTCTAGCCTATAAAAGAAGGGGTAGGGGTGCCATTTAAAAGGAGAAAAAATATAGCAAAGAAACTATGCCCAAATGCATCTTCCCATTGTCCCAACCCTTTAGCCATCCTTGTGAAAGAAGAGATACAAAGAAAATAAGTTGGAGGAAATTTGAAGAGGAGCCCAGGATCAGGACTCGTGGAGCAGTGGTCGATCTTGACATTTGTAAGTTGATTCATTTAAAGTAATAAAGAAATTCTTTTCCCGTCCCACTTTATGAGTTCTTCATAGTACAATAAATATG
Source organism: Picea sitchensis (assembly GCA_010110895.2). NCBI lineage: Eukaryota > Viridiplantae > Streptophyta > Pinopsida > Pinales > Pinaceae > Picea > Picea sitchensis. The sequence goes on from SNQJ01S0104947.1 coordinate 51,062, forward strand.
TGTTTGAATCTCTAACCCATTAGTCTATAGGTAAAATGCATGTGTAGTTTGTTGCTTGTTTTGCATACAGGCCAGCTTTGAAAGGAGGACTGCTAACAAGTGATCAATTGGGAGGAAGGATCGACATTGAACATCTGGAACAAGGTATGTAGGTCTAAACCATGTTTTTACTGAAAAGGAATGGGGTTTAAGTCTGGGAACGAAGGTAGAAAGTATATTTCTTTTGGTCATATCTGCATGCATAATTGCTAGTCTGTAAGGGGATTTCCCTCACAACAGAATTGGTGACCATACTGGGGAAGTCTCTAGGGTTCCTAGGATTTTTTTTTTTTTTTTGGGTAGTTTTAAAAGACTGGTTTTCTTGCCTGTTTTTTAGTTTCTGTAAAGTCTGAGCTAGCAGAGAGTCTGGTTTCCTATATCAGTTGTTTATGTTATTTGCTTGACTGTATTTTTTCGAGACCCACAAGAGGTACACGTGGCCTGCATAAGGTCTGCATGCGTGTACCCGTGCCCTACTCTCTTATATCCCGCATGTGAACGCTAGCTGAAGAAGTAGCAGTAGCATGTAGAGTCCAAAAACTTTTGGAGGCAGTCATCCTCTTCCCTGTCAGAATCAGACATTCTCAAGGTTTTTCTGGAATTCTTTTTAAGTCTTGATTGTTTGCAGTCTTGCCTCAGATTAGTTTGTTTTACAAATTTTTTCGTTACATTGTTTGTTTTTTCTGCTAAAAAGAGTGTCCAAGCCTTCAAGGAATCCTGATTATCAATATCAGTGGTCTCTTCCTGGTTTGGATTGTCTGTTTTTATTTTTTTTCTCAGAGTTTAGAGATACACGCGGCCTGTACAAGGTTAGCCCGCGTGTACACACCCTCCAGCTCTATACATCTTGCATTCACACGTTTGTTGTTGGATTATCAGTAGCGTGCTTATGCATGATAGTTTTTGTTGAGGGTAAGGCAGCCATCCTTTCCCTTGATGAGAATTATACCTCTCAGGTGTTTGAATCTCTGTCTTAGCAGTTAGTAGCTTAGGATTAATCTTACCCTTAGCTTGTTTTTTCTCATTTAAAAGTTGTCATAAAAATAATTGTTTAGCGTTTTTAGACAATTGTGAGAGTCATTTTTTAAGTTGCTAGTGTGTGATTTCTTGAAGTGATTCTTTGCGATCTACGATTTAGGCCAGAATTGTTTTTCTTGGTTTTTTTTACTTGTTGGTATTTTTCCTTTTTGCTTTATCAACATGTAAAAAAAAAAAAAATCTCTTTCATTTTCTTGGTGGGTTGAAGAGTGTGATTCTGCATTATTAGCCAGGGAAAAGTCTTTTATTTCATAAGTTTTTGCAGTTTACTTAGATCATAAGTAGCTCGTAGTTGAGTGAAATTCCTTTTGAGTTTGTTGTCTAAAATCTTAGAAAATTAAAAAATATATATATATTTTGAAAAGTTGTTGAAATTTTGCATTAAGTGAAATTTTTTGTTTCCATCTTTTTACTCATTTTTACTTTCGTCTTTTACACATCATCAGTTTCATTTTCATACCCCTTGACATAAGACAAAGCCATAAAATTAACGCTAAA
>SNQJ01S0104948.1:0-15179 GCA_010110895.2 Picea sitchensis
TTAAAAAGGAAGACTACCACTAATACTTCTTTGAGGCCACTAGAGTCGATAGTTTGGGATCAAGCCACGATTGATAAGCTGAAGGCATTGGATAACAAGTGGACCTGAGCCATTGATTTATGGTTTGCTCGAGTGAAGGAGGGGTATATAATTGAATTCACTGTGGAGTACATTGATTCTTTCGGTGAAGCTAAAAGGAAGTTCACGAAAGGTCCTAAAAGAAGGTTGTTAGAAGAAATCTCACTTTGGATAAAGATGTTGTTCATGGAGGAGGGGTTCATTCACATGGAGCCCGATAGGATGGCTGAGTAGACTCCCCTAGTGCTAGGGGGGATGAAAAGATGGGGGGGGGAATGAGAAAGGATATGGATCCATCGAGGAGGATCTAAAAGTTGTTGAGATGAGGTGAGGAGTAGAATGGACCGAGAGGAGAAGAGGGGAGAGAGAGAGAGATGAAAGGTATGTAAGAAGAGTTGAGTCAAGGAAAGCGGAAGTAAGTTAGCAAGGGGTGCACAACGAGGGGTTAGGCCCAGGATAAAGAGAAAGGGGACTATACCAGGAGCAAGTGCGAAAGAATGTCTTATGCCATAGAGGAGCACAGATGAAGATAGGCCCATGAAAAGGCATGACCTTGAGAGTAGGGTATCCGATGAAGATATCGGTAGTAGTGTTAGAAGGGGCCATGTTATCGCACAAGTTGTAGGTTGGGAAAATCCCAACCCAACCACCATTTCGCGACAACTAGGAGAGAAACTACCCACTGTCACCTTAGGCAGGTGTTCTCGTCACTTTAGAGGTGAAATAGTCACCTAAAGGGGGAAATCTTGGTGACCCTAAGGAGAAATGAGATGGAAAATGATAAGTATGGATAGATGTCCCTAGAGGTCAATTCTAAATGGTAGAAATAACTTGGGAAAGAGTCTTGGGAAACGTAAAGGGTTTCCAAATGAGTTGAGTGCCTTGTCAAGAGTAAGGTACCTGACAGAGACACAATGAAAACCAAGGATACTTGTAATATGTTAGTTGGACAAACAAGTTAAGCTTGTTGTCCCTAATAGGAGAAAAATTAAATGATATATATCAACTCATAGAAGATAGTAAAGGCTTTAAAATAATTGCTAAAAGTATGAGTGAATAAGAAAGAGACAATATAGTGAAGGCTAGCTCAACTCAACAATGATAAAGCAATATTCTAGCATAAAAAGCAAGGCTGAAATAAAAGATTACTGCAATGATATTTATCAGCCTTATGGCTATAGCAAACTAGGTTAGATATCATAAAAATCAGCCAATGAAAACCACTTCTAACTAGCTCAAAAAGTGTGCTAGGGTTAGTAGTTTGTTAGGGAAAAGTTAGGGGTCAATCCTAGGGTTAGTTTGGAAGTTATTAGGGGTTAAAGGGTTGAGTTTTTTGTAGCCTTATGGCTGTAGAAGTTAGTTGTAACAACAACAATATTTAATGGTTGAAAGGGGGCACCTCAATGAGGAAAGAGAGCCAAAGGCTCAAAGAACAAATTCCAAAAGAGATAAATTCAAAACTTTGAGACTTTCACGTTTACTGAGAAGACAGCAATTTATTTCTCCAATGCAGCTTAGTAATGACTAGTGCCTTTAATTATTGGGTTAATGGAGTCAGAAAATATCTAAGGTACTACCTCCTTGGGGGTGTGAACCCTCTTACTCCCCAGGCAAGTATCCCTAGTGATCAGTGGATATCGATTGTCCACTTACCTGCCTAAATAGCCAACGTGTGTGTGTGTGTGACTTTGGCGAAATTTTTTGGCAATTTACTATTTTAGCGATTTTAACTTCAGGGGAGCCATTTGGAGACCCAAATAAAAGGGTTTTGAGATAGGGTTCTCAATGATAGCCCGGTGGAATGATTGAAGACCCCCAAAATGAATCTCTCGGCGATACCTTTCCAACGAGCTATCTGCACCCAAAACGAAGATGGTATGCAAAAGTTACGACCCAGGGAGTTGATGTACTCACTTACCCAAAGCGGGGCCCACATGACTTTCAGCTTCATCTCCCTAGGGTTAGGTTTTGGATGTTTAGGACTTTAGCATTCCATTTTATTGTAAAAGGGCCTTGAGCCTCATTGTAATGCATCTTCTTAAGTCGCAGTAGCGTCACATCTCTTCACCGGAGATAGGCGCCACCATTCTAGCGAAGGTCTTTCACTCTGTATTTTTAGTCTCTGTACATTTCACCGATTAACAGAAATCGTGTGATACTGTATATCTGTGTTTATGGTTGCATCTTTGATACATTTTTTGTTATAATATTGAATATATGCAATATCTACGTGCATTTCTTTGTATATCTCACTCTCATTTCGTGCGAAAATAATCTGGATCAGGTGGTATGAGCGGTACTTTCTTGATCATTTTGATGCATGTCCCCGGCTTGATATCAGTACTTGTAAAGTTGGGTCGAGCTTGTCTCGCGAGAGGAACGTCTCTCTCGCACACCAAGAAACCCTCAATGGCCGGAAGAAAGAAAAGCAGCCGGGCGACGATCCTATCAATCTGTTGCTTGAGCAGCTCTCCGCGTGAAGCGAGAGGACGAAATGATGGAGAATTTGCCCACATCCTTCAAGGCCTACCAATAGCATCAGGTGCATCTTTATCCAATGAAGCCCACTTTGGAAGCACCTAGCCTTTCAAGGTACAAGAGTTAATTTTGATATTCAGTATTTGAAGGACGGATAGATGCGAGGGCAGAAAAATGGTTAACTCTGCTGGAAGGTTATTTCTCTGTTCACAATTTTCCGACAAGGAAAAGATCACCTTGCACTCCTTAAAGCTCTCCCTCATGTCAAACATTGGTAGGAAACTTACTAGGAGCAAAGTTCGACATAGGAGTTTGGAATATATGTGGCCTATCCCACTTGGGATTTTGTTTTGTGGATGCGGTAAAGAAAAAGTATTACCACATTGGTAACTATGAGGACCGGTACATGAGATGGACCACCTTGCGGCAAGAGAGGGCCAGCGGTTCGAGTTCACCAATACCTTCCATACCTTGCGCACCAAGCTGGGTATCAAGACTCCAAGCGACATTTGGTTACGAAATACCGTGGGGCTCTTCATAGGTATATCCAAACCGAAATGGATTTTACGGACATCTCATCCTCGGTCGCTTTATCGATATCTTTGTTAAAATTGAAGCGAAATTTAAGCACTTGAACAGCGAATTGATTACGCAAATACACAGCAACAAAGTACTGACAAAGGCGGCCCGAACAAGCGGTCTCCGAAAACCGGTCCAAGACATGGGAAAAGAAGAGTCCGCGGAAGACAAAGAAGGACACGGAAAATAGTGCGAGAGTTCCACAAAAGCCCTTGGCGCAACACCAATGAATGTCGCTCCAGCAGTCATTGGTGGCGAGGTCAAAGTCAAGGAGCCAAACCTTGATTCTTAATCTGATTATGAAAATAATGGCAAAAGACAGATCATAGACATAGACCTACTATTGTGTAGCCAGCGACCCGCGGCAATTTCCTTGAGAAGAACCAACAGATCACGAAGAAGGGGCCTTTTCACATTCCACGGTGTGGGTGAAAGGGACAGCGCATTTATTGTTGATAGCGGAAGCAAAAGAACCTCATCTCAAATGAGAGAATTGGTCAAACGGTTAGGATTGTCGACAACACCACACCCGCATCCATACGATATTGGGTGAAAGCCGCCAGGGCGAGATCTCGATAATGCGATAGCGGTGTCGGTTATCATACGGCATCCAACCCTTCAGGATGAAGTATTATGTGATGTTTTTACTTCGATATGCATGATGTGCTCTTGGGCAACGCATAATATTAGGCACATGCATTTTTGTTTATGAGTCTCGACCCGTAGTGTCATTGTTACTGGGGTCATCTCTATAGAATACCGGTAGTTCCAACTACTATTCAACCTAAAAAGTATCACAATGTGGTATTTCATACTGCAAAATTCAACTTTCTTCACAATGCGTTCAAAGGAGGAGACAAAGGACCGCGCAACCACTACAGCGCCACCCCAAGCACCTTCTATCCAGCAAAATCAGATTCTGCGACAAGGGCTGCAACAAGGGGTGCAATTCCTTTGCATCGTCCTCACTAAGCGTATCTCGACTTTTGTTGATCAACCTCAACCACAGCGGGTTCATGACAGATTTCACCACGAAGCGAAGCGTGGCGACTTCTGCAGTAAGACAAACAACTCACCAAGATGCGATTCAACAAATGCTTTTCCCTCTCCCAGGAACTCAGCGCCAATGGAGACCATTGCTTCTAAGGAGGCCGGATTGATCTAGGTGGATGTCGGTGGCCGCCCACCTTTTTCCAAATGGCTCCATGACTACGGCAATTTGGCAATTTACTATTTTGAGGGTTTTAACTTCGGGGCCATTTTAGGGCCCAAATGAAAGTTTTTAGGATATAGGTTCTCAATGATACCCAAAGGCATGATTGGGCTTTAAAAATGAATCTCTCGATGATACCTTTCCAGCGAGCTATCCCACGCCTAAAACCGAGATCATATACAAGAGATTTACGACCCGAGGAAGTTGATGTACTCACCCACCCAAAGCCGGAGACCCACATGACTTTCGGCGCTTCATCTCTAGGGTTAGGTTTTGGATGTTTAGGACTTTTTACATTCCCGTTTATTGTAAAGGGCCTTGGAGGCTCATTGTAATCATCTTCTTGCAGTCCGCGTAGCCGTCATCTCTTCTGGGAGATAAGTTGCCACCATTCTAGCGGTCTTTCACTCTATATTTTTACATAGTCGTACATTTCTCGATTAATAGAAATCGTGTGTGTGCTGTATATCGTGTTTATGGTTGCATCTTTGATACATTTACATTATATTATTGAATATGCACGCAATATCTACGTGCATTTCTTTATTATATCTCCACTCATTTTCATTGGCCGAAATAATCGGATCACCTAGTTGGGTTTAGACCAAGAGGTGTATGCACTTATACTTCTCTTAGTACACCCTTATTAAATCAACAATGTTGGGAAGAATAAATGATGGAGGACTATGGTGGGGGTGTATACCATTATACTTCCCACCTTTCTCTAGCAAATAATCTTGACTTGAATACAAATGATAATACAATGAGTAGATCCTTACCAATTCAAGGAAAATGCTAAGACATACCACCATGGCCAACCAAGAAGGAGGAGCCTTCCAAGGGCTAACATCTTCCATCCAACCAATAACCAATAGATTAATACACAAGGCACAAGAGAAAATATGTAAAGGTAGTGAAAATCTGGGTCCAATACTTCTCACCATGGGAGAGTTATGATTTAAAATGAGATCTTATGATCTATATTTATACAAAATGTCACTAACATGGTTTGTCCACATTAGCAAGGGTAAACATAAGACAAGGGGTCAACAACCTTTATCTTACCCCTTACAACCAAATATTAAACAATTCATCTTTAAATTCACTTTTACACAAAAGAAACCTAACTTAAGGTGATGTCACCTTTAGGGGACATTTGACACCCTGAGAGCAAGTCTTTGGAGTTGGAGATGCATAGTTAGGCCTCCTAAGGCCACATTTCAATCATCTATGCCATCTCCCCATGGTCAAGGCCTTCTTCTCCTCAAAACATCCATGTGTCAATGAGTGGTAACTTCACCACCAAACCCTATCCTTCAAGTGATGATGTCATGCCTCCGAGGTGGCGTTTTGCCTCTCCCTGGGAAAATGTTTGTATGAGGAACTGGGTCATGTCTTCTAGGTTTTATTCTAGGTAGCACGGAAGGTGTCTGTCTCTATCATTTGGCATGTGGGCCCCTGACATCAAACCCATTTGGGATTCAATCACCAGCTGGAAGCCCAAGCTAGGCTTGTTCCTCCAAAATTGTCCACCAATTAGGTCTGCAAAGACAAATAAGCAGCCTCAAGCATCTCAAGTCCTTAACATCATAATTTGGAAATCATATCAATAAATGAGCCACTAAGCATGTGCATCAAAGATTACCAGGTCAAACAAGTAAGTGCTCAAAAGAGATATTATGGAAAGCTTTTGCCAAGCTTGGATATGGGAGGTTGACAAGGTGTCCTATTGGGTAGATATTTCCCAGGTCAATGAGTGTTTCCCAAGTGATCCCTCTCTAAGCCATGTGAAGTGGATGAGGGTGGTTAAGGATCAAGACTCATTGGGCATGGGGTTCATGACATACAAGGGGTTGTAGTGTCTCATTCATGGGTGCCTTTATAGAGGGTGTATGACAACTTTGTTTGCAATGCAATTTTTCCAAGCCCATTCTCTTGCCATTCTTTGTTTCTTTCATGTTTTAAGGGCGATTTGAAGGCCATTGTCCTAGATTGGTGTCAGGATAATGGCGGTGTCACTCCACAAATATGCGTAAATGAGAAGAGTTAGCTTCATTGATAGAGACCCCTTTCTCTCAGTTGTGCAAATGAGAGCCACTACCCTAGCTTAGTGACCAGAAATGATGGTAATTTCACACCACTAGATACCCATGATCATGATGAATTAGATCTCATGATGAGACCTCCTATCCTCCAGCTAACCCTAAGCATTCATTATCATTTTATTCTTGTGGGTCCCCCTTTTCTTAAAGATAAGCGTTTTATTGTTTTCTTGTGTGATCCCTGGGTGAACCATATGGAAAGTTTATATATAGGATTTTATAATTTTGGTAAGGAGTGATCTCTCTAGGCCTTCAACCTTTCTTTCCATGGAATGAGGGACAACCCTTCTTGGTTCAATACACCCTAAAATCCCAAGAGACAATGAAATGGGGGTTTTAGTGATGGAAAGTGGTAGAGGTATGGTTGGGAATGGTGCGATGGATTTTCAAGGGAGTTCCTAGTAGCAAACCCATTTCCCAAGGAGGAGACCACTTATTAGGATACAATGTCAACCACCAAGGTGGGGAAGCAGGGAAAAATATATAATGTCCAAGCACATGTCATGAAATTTAAAGCGGTCCTAAGATACAAAATACTCAAATGCCTCAAATATTACGTCTTAGTACTCACCCACAATACCGACTTGTTACCTCATGGATCAAGATTCGAGTTACCTCTTAGGCTTGATTGTTGTGGTGGATGCCATCTGAAAACCCTAACCTCTATGGTGGTGAAGGGTCTCAATCTATGCAAGTGGATATTGTTGGTCATGTAATCTTTAGACACTCCATATCTACAACCTGAGACTCGAGACCTTAATAATATTTCCCTAATTTGTCCCTAGAAATTGGGGATAAAATTTAGCTCCTACTTGGGACATGTGCTAGATCATAGAGTGCATGAGAACCACAACTTCTTTTGGTAGACACGTGCACAATAAACTCAGAAAAAAGCATTAGAGCATCTAGGGTGGTACTATCACCTTTCATCCATATACATAAAAATCAAAAAATAAAAAAAAAAAAAAAAAATTTTTGACATTTTTTCAAAAGTTCTAAACTAAGCATAAAATCAATACATGCAGAGTGAAAAATGAAAAATTAAATGCTTCTAAGCTAATATGAGCAATCCAAAATGCAAATGAAGGAAATCAAATAACCTACCTACTTACAGGGGCCGGGCCTTGAAGAAGTCATGTGACTTGGACATAAGGTTGGAGAAGAGATCCATCCTTTGGTAATAGCATCTTTCTCCCATCAAAGGCTGTCAAATAGTACTTTTATTTATCAAAATTCTTCTTGGTGATGTAAGGGACAAGCCATGAGTTGTCATTTCTTTGGTCATGCCTTAGCTTGCCCTTTCTCTTGTTCCACATGAGTGCAAGAATTCCTTCATTGAAATTGATGCAAGATGTACTCTCAATGTATGGATATGAAGGAGGCCCTGTGTGGACCATCTCTTTAATGGTACAGCTGACTTTTCCACCTTCTTTCTTCAAAATATGGATAGACCATGGCTCTTCCCATGAGGTATACAGGACGTTTTCTTTGTATTCATTCGTCCTTGGGAGGAACATATCTATGGAGTCTTCTTGCATGCAGGAATTATCTCGGATGGATCATGCTCAATAATTTGTGGAGGCACATCATAATGACACTCACTGATATAATCAAGGCTATTAGGATCCATCACATGTTTATCATTCTTTTCTAGGTTGTGCAAGATCTCATAGGTTCCTTTATCCATGGGAATGTATGCATGGGTAAGATCCATTCTAACAAAACCTCCAAGAGAAGCATACCAACTCCTCGATAAAAGCATCCCCCAAGCATCTGGATGTCGATCACTACTATGTCCATGGGGAGGCTGATATGTGGAAAATCAATAAGAAAAACCACACCTCCGCGTCTTCACACACCCAAAGACCTTGACCCTTCTAGAATCAATACCACATACATTTCATAGGGTCGGGTTATATTCAGACCAAGTTGTTCCATTACCTTCAACGACATGACATTTGGTGAGGCCTCATAATCAAGCATACAATTGTTTTAAGCGGGGAGAACATTCATTCCTAATGAAATATAGAAGGGATGATTCTTATCTCTTTGTCGATCAAGATACATAGTGTTCAAGATGATAGGAGGGTATTCCTTCTCGGTTGGCACTTGTAATACTTTCAAAAATTTCCCTTTTCACATAAGGGATCTTGTACATCTCTGTCACTGGGACCGCCATATTTATATTTCCAAACATGTTTGCAACATAAATATTCAACTGAATTCCATCTATAGGAGTTGGATTAGGAAGCAACTCATGTACCAGAGGTGGAGGTGGTGGTGCCACTTTCTCTGTTGATGGAAGAGGAGTTTCTGGATGTGGTGGAGGGGTTGAAGCTTTATTTCATCTAGTGGAGTCAAATATTTCCTCCTCTTTAATTCCTTCTTTTTGATCATCTATTAATTGATTCAAGACACAGGTCTCCCTCTCTTTCTCCTCATCTTCTGGCTTCATTGATCTGTTCTTGTGTGACTTGTTCATCTTGGACCACGCAGATCATATCCATGGAATTCAAATCATCTTGGACCAGATCATATCATGGAATTACAAATTTGGATCTTTGTTCAGAGTATCATCATATCATAATGAAGGAAGAAGATATCCCAAAACAACATTCCCGAACTCACATGAAGGCCATTATGAATTTTTAGTCATGCCTTTTTGGCCTTACAAAATGCACACCTTCCACATTCAAGGGTTGATGAATTCCATTTTTCAAGCCCTTCCTTAATTTGTGTTAGTATTTTTGATGATATACTAATCTATAACAATTCTTGGGAGGGATCATGTGCAACATGTTGACAAGGTGCTACAACTACTAAAGAAGACAACAACTATATGCCAAACCATCAAAGGAAAATGTTTCTTTGGAGTAAGGAGGTAGAGTATTTGGGTCATGTGTATCTCCTTAGAAGGTGTCCAAGGTAGACCCTAACAAGAGATTAAAGGCCATGGATTGGTTGATTCCTAAAACATTAAAGAATCTTAGAGGATTTTGGGTTTGGCAGGTACCTGGTTGTTGAACTATGGAAGAATAGCAAAACCTTTAATGACACTAAGTAAGAGGATGCATTTTCATGGACTCGAGGGGCAATAAATATTTTTGAACAACTTAAAAGAGGTGATGTGAAAAGCTCCAATCTTGACCACTCCCGAGACTTCACAAAAACCTTTATTGTGGAATGTGATGCCTCCGGAAATAGAATTGGTGCTGTCCCAATGCAAGGAGGCCCTGGTTTTGAAGTTGACCACTCAAGGGAAAAGACTTAAACAAACCCATTTATGAGAAATAAATGATGGCAATACTACATGCATTGAAGAAATGGTAATCCTTACCTAATAGGTGAGCGCTTGAGGTCAAAGCGGTATGATAATTCTTAAATACTTCTTGGAACAAAGACGCTATCTTGAACAACAAAAATGGGTAACTAAGATATTAGGTTATGATTTTGAAATGCGTCTATATAAAGGGGAAAAATGTTTCATGGATGCACTCTCAAGAAAGGATGAAGATGTTGGGAATGCTTTCACATTGCTATCTCTGATCATCCAACTTCGATTGGATAATAGAAGCAAGGGATGAATGGAATGGCGAAAAAATGTGGACTCTCATTCAAAGGTTGCAGCGAGTTCTAGTGCATGAGATACATTTACATGGAAAAATGATTTACCATGGTACAAAGATGCGCTTATATTTATGTAAGAACTCCCAACTCAAACAAAGGTACTATTGGGATTGCACAACTCTCCGATTGGGAGGTCACTTGGGATTTTTGAAAACCACCATAGAGTCAAGAAGGAGTTTTTGGGATGGCCTTAAAGCCGATGTTCCAAGGTTTGTGGCAGAATGTTTGGTTGCCAACAAAATAAGGTGGAAAGAATTAAGACGGTCTTTTAATGATATCCATCCCAAGTCAGCGTTGGGAGGAGTTTCATGGATTTCATCATGGGTTACCAAAAAGTCTGAAGGAAGGAAAGAGTGTCATCATGGTGATTGCTGATAGGCTGACCAGAAATCTGGTGCGCATTGCACTCTCTCATCCTTCAAAGCTGAATGCAGGTTGCTTAGCGCATTCCTGGAGCGGAGTTCAAAATCTACGTGGCAGCCCAAGATTATTGTAAGTGGCAAAGATCCCCATCTTCATTGGACATTTTGGACAAAATTATTTTTGTTTACGGGTACTCAATTGGCTCATAGCTCATCCTATCATCTATAGATGAATGGACAAACAGAAGTAGTGAACAAATGTAGGAAGACTATCTTCATTAACTTTGTATCTGATAAATAGACACAATGGTTTAAATGGTTACTCTTGGCAGAATTGTGGTATAACGCTTCCTTTCATCTTGCAACAAAAATGACACCATTTATGGAACTTATGGATACCACCCTCCTTCCATCCACTTCTTCTCTAAAAGAAAAATCTAAAGGTTCAAAAGCATTGGAAGATCATATCGAGAATCAACAACAAGTTCTCCAAATCTTAAAAAGGACAACGACCATGGCACAAAATGGTATGAAACAACAAAGCGGATCAACATCATTGAGTGAAAATTTTTGAACCATACAAGCGGATGTCCCTCAAGCAATCTAATAAGGATATTAAATTATCATTGAATTACTATGGCCCTTATAAGTGTTGCAAAAGATTGGTACTTTGGCGCCTGAAATTGGAGTTACTTTGCATCTTCACGAGTACACCGGTTTTCCATGTTTCATGCTTAAAGAGAGGTATATAAGTGACAAGATCCAGTTCAAACTATATTTCAAGAATGTGGCGAGGAAAAATCATATTGGATCCAAAAACCATCACTGACACAAGAATTCCTGAGTTGAGGAATAGATCCATTTTGGTATTTCATTAAATGGAGGAAACTTCCGTCTGAAGATTCCACTTGGGAAGATGAGTCTTTTATCTGAAGCGTCAAAGTTACTCAAAGTTACTTGAGACAACACTTGTCTCAAGGGGGAGAGGGGCAATGTTAAGCCCTAATATTGGCTCATTACCTTAATTGGGGCATATTATGTGAATCTTGTTATTTTATTTATGTCGGCTTTTAGGCCATTGGTTGTAATTATACCTCTGGTCTCCTATATATACCAGGAGGCATTTTCATTTTGAATCTCTTGTACTTGAACATTTAAGTGGGGTAAAGGAAGTTTGCCCCTCGAAGGGCTTATTATATGAAATTATCTCTTTTCAAGGCATTGAGTACTTTTTCTGAGGTTTTCTATGCTATATTGATATTTGGTTCTTAATACAAGTAATACCTTTGGGCATGGGGTTCTTATTTGACATATCAGGCTCATATTCTCTCATTTATGGGTGCCTTTATGGAGGTTGTCTTGCATCCCTTCGTTTTACCAATGCAATATTTTTTCCAAACCCTTTATTTGCCTTTCATTTTTTTATGGTCTAAAAATTGAGTGTTATGTGCAATGGAAAGAGTAAAACAACACCACAATGCCACTTGAAGTTAGAACATTGAGTTCCATATGCAATGGAAATTAAAGGACAATGCAATGCATTCCCCATCAAGCAAGACGACATGCCTTTTCTTTTTAAAATGTCATTCATTTTATGGATAAGTGTTTCATTTCTCTAAGGACCTTAGGGTGAGGATCTAGAAGGATATATTTATGGATTTTAATTTTTAGTCTTGACCATATGCAATGGAAATTAAAGGACAATGCAATGCATTCCCCCATCAAGCAAGACATTTTATGCCTTTTCTTTTTAAAATGTCATTCATTTTATGGATAAGTGTTTCATTTCTCTAAGGACCTTAGGGTGAGGATCTAGAAGGATATATTTATGGATTTTTACTTTTATAGTGCGAGCTACAACACCTCTGGGCCTTCAACCCCTTCTTCCCATGAAATGAGGTATAATCCCTTCTTGGGGTCAATGAACCCAAAAACCCAAAAGATGAAGAAACAAAGGGGAAAAGGTGTGGAAAGTAGTAAGTATGAGTGAGAACGATACGATGACCCTTCAAGGAGACCCCCTAGTAGCAACCCTTTTCCAAAGGGTGACCGACTTACTAGGAAACCATGTCAACCACCAAGGTGAAATAAGGAAAAATGTATAATTTCCAAGCAAACGTTCCATAATCAAGAAAGGACCCTTTACAACATGCTCTAATGCTTCAATTATTAAAGTAACACTTACCATGAAATTGGACTTGTTAACTCATGAAAGAAAGACCTACTGTCCTTTCTAGGCCAGGCTAGTGTGGTAGACACTGCTATACTGCTGACGACGAATGGTGATGTGTGGTGAAGAGGAGAGGCTATGTTGGCTCAATGTGGGCTCAACTGATCATCTGGATCTCGATACTCCATGTCTTCTACCCGCGGGCCTCGAGACATCATCTCCTTAGTTACCCCTAGGCTGGGGGGGGGGTAACAAACTTAACTGCAAACAAGTAGATTATATTAAGGAAATAATATCAAATAATATGTACCCCCTTGATGGGTGGTGATAGCTCCCTTTATACACAAAGTTGTGTAATAATAATAACAAAAGTCTAAAAACATAAACCAACTTAAGAATACAAATATTCTCAAGTGGTTATGATAGTTATACCACATACTAGATCTATGATCAAAATAGTAAAAATGGTTCAAAATTATTTAGTTTCATCCATCCTATATTTAAACTAGTTCAACACACTACTTAGTATGGCCATGTTCGGTCCATAAATAACAAAGAATCACATGTTTACAAAAAATCTATTGTATGCATAACAATTTGTAGGATATGCAACAACCTATAGCTCTTATAACAACCTGTCCAAAATGTACTCCAAATAACTATTGTTGTCATACATGTACAAGAGGCAACCCTATATTAAGGCTCACATCCAATAATCAGTAAAAAGACAAGTACATGTTTTCCTCACCATTTCTCCACCAGCTAATAAAAAATCAAATGAATTCATGAGAAAATATAATGGTGATTACCTTAGGGATAAATCCACATTTTAGAGACAAAAGACAAAAGATAAGGGTTGTCAACGGGAAAAATGATGGTCTAATAAAGGAAAATGGTGACTAAAAACATGTCAAAATATTGGTTCATCAATTACAATGCAATGATTGTCACCATCACTTGTTTTAAATTATTTTGTTGCATCTCTTCAATATTGATATATTTATCAATGTTCGCCATAGTCATATTATGCATTAATATAAAAAATAATTTTTTTAGTGTATTCACATGTTCAAAATTGAAATTCATAGTTTCTTAGTCAAAGAAAAAAATCTTGGGGGTTTACACAACTAAATTAGAATATGCAACAATAAATAAAAGAGGATGAGATAGGGGGATACCAAATGGTGGTAAAAAAAATATAAAAATTAGGTTGTCCTCTCAAATGTTAGGATTTTTAATAAAATAAATACTTGGATGATGGTAAAAAAAGAAGCTATCATGGGCCATCATGTTGTATAATGTGTAAAAAGGATGGAGAATCCATAAACCATTTATTTGTACATTGGGCATATGAAAAATATGCATGGGATGAAGTAATGTAATTGACACTTGTAGAATTTGAATTCACAACTTCAAAATCGAAACTGACACTTTTGGAATTGAAATTTTCCTTTTGGAATCAAAATTCACAATTTACTTATCAAAATTAAAATTGACACTTTTGAAATCAAATTTGCACTTTTTGGATTTGAAATTCACACCTTTGGAATCGAAATTCACACTTTTGAAAACCAATATTGCGAGTTTTGGAATCAAAATTCACACTTTTGAAAACAAATATTGTTACTTTTAGAATCCATTTTTTCACATTAGAAAGGCTAATATTGGACACTTTTAGAATCAAAATTCACAATTTTTAGATTTGGCCTTATCATTTTAAATTTAATGAAATTGGGGTTATATAAATGTGTCCTCTATAACATATCCAAATTTTGTACCTTGAATCCTATATATGATAGTGTGATAATTGAAATATTAGACCCCTATTGCTATTGAAAATAGTACAAGGAGAACACCTTGTAGCAAAGGTTTTTACATAACCTCCCCCAAAATTTTATCCCTTATATGTTTATAGTGGAGGCTTTTAGCAAAGGCGGGTGACCAAAGGTTTTTACGGAGGCTTTGAACATCGGTGCACTCACAGACATAACACCTTAGTGCTTAACAAATAAAGTGCACTGGTAGTCATTATTAATATAAAATGCTAAAATATCATATTTTGTTTAAAAAAATAATGCATAACGATGCTCCATGATAAACTAAGCGCACCTGATCAGGTTAGAACAATTGGTTATTCAATAAAAAAATTAATTTAAAAAACCATGAAACCTTCCATGATGTGCTTAAATACCCATACATCCCTGGTGCGTCTTCAATCGTGGCGCATCAGAAATCAATAACATTGCACTTAATAGTATTATAGCCTCAATTTTTTTAATATATACCAAAAAATCCAACTGGTGCATTACTCATACTAGAATGCATCAGTGCATCCCACTATATGGTAAAATAAAATAAAAAACATTTCGGTACGTTTAAGTACCGAAGAACACACCAATGCATCTTACTCTTGGGCACACTATAATAGTGTAAAATAAAAAAAATTACCAAATTGAATTTCATTATTACATTTCCTTTTGTGCTTCCAACCTCTCACACAAGCATTGGTGCTCACCCTCCTTCTATGTCTTCCTTGTTTGCAGTGCTCTATGGTGGTGTTTCCTCCCCTG
>SNQJ01S0104949.1:22834-45963 GCA_010110895.2 Picea sitchensis
GTGTAACACATGGAAATATATTATTCTACCCACTTGAGGGGTTAGGTAGGTTAGGTCCCTAACAATAGGCATCTTAATGTGTCCATTTGAGAAATATGGAAAAGTATTTAAAACACACATTAGCATTAAGTGTATATAATAGGTGTCATAGCTTTGTGAACCAAGGAGGAAATGGCATTTCCACTTAGCATTGAATTCATACAAAAATTTCCACCCTCACGAGATATTAAAAATTACAATATACCTGTCACTATTTTGGACTTCAATTTTCTTCCCCACAAACAATGAAACAAATTGGTCTACTCATTTTTTGCATTCAACCAAAGTCACATTTCCCATAACATCCAACAAAGATTTTGTTTTGGGTTATCCCCACCATGTATATTAGAATGTCATTAAAAGTATGGCTAAGGTTGACATAATTACATGTTTAACCTTATCACATTTGTATATCGCTTCAATTATAAGATCATCATGATTAGCCCCATTTTATCCAAGCTATATGAAAGTAATTTGGAAAAGGATATAAACATATGGCTAGAAAGCTATGGAAAAAGAGTTAAATGACAAGTCAGTTTTAGAGGCTATCATTCAACTATGGACCACCTTGTCACGCTTAGGATCATTTCAAAGGAGTGTCACAACAATAAAACCAATCTCCTTTGTTGTTCCGTTGAATTTAGGAAAGATTTTGACACTATACCTAGAACTATCCTTTAGAATAGGTTAGAAGCACTAAAAGTTACCTCTGAGTTGAGAGTTGTTGTGGCATGGTTGTATGAGATCATTATTTCCAATTTTAGGAGCACTGAGGGATGCTCAGAAGAATTTGATTGTAATGTTGGATTCAAGCAATGTTTTCCTCTATCCCCTACTCTTTTTAGCATATACATTGACAATTTAGAATATTGTTTGGACGCTGCAAGTTGTGTTGGACCGACTCTAACTAGTATAGTCATCATCCTTCTCCTATATGACAATGATATTGTTCTCATGGCAAGAAATCCATATGACTTCAAAAATAAACTTAGAATCATCAAGGACTTCTGCTCTAGTATAGTGGTGATGATGAACACTAACAAAATGAAGGTTATGATAATTAAATCCCAAAAGATCACCTATGATAGTTCCATGTATGGCAACAATAGCTTGGAGGAAGTTCCTTTGTACAAGTATATTGGAATCTATATTCATCACAAGTTCACTTGGAACTATATCACTTAGAAAACAATAAATGGTGAGTGGAAAGCTTATTATGGGCTTGATAATAATTGTAATTTAGCAAACCTTTGGCTATGGGATAAGAAAAAGGATATCTTTGAGACTCTTGTCACTCATGTTATCTTATATGTATGTGAACTTTGGGGATGCAATATCTCTCGAGAATCTTGGAGAAATATATAGCATATCCAGAAGAATTTTATCACTTATAATCTCAAAACTAAACGAAATACACCCTATCCTATCCTCCTCATAGAAATGAGTCTTTCCCCTTGTTGTAACCCTTGAGATGTTTTTGTCTAGGAAACTATGCCAAGGCATCCATTCGCAATTGATTGATTTTAATTTTAAATTTCATCCCTAAAACAAAGTATTTTAGTGTGTTTTACCTTAGAGCTTAATTGTTGATATTTAATAAGTGAATATCATAACTTGAAATGAAATATTTCAATATTTTAGATAATTTCAGATCTATATGAAAGACAGTGGAATATAAAGAAACAAAATTGAAAGGTTAACAATGTATTCAATTTCGAATAAGTATCATTTAACTTTCAATAGAGGAAATTATAAACAAATATGTCTGACCTAAAGTAATATTGAATGAATAAAAATGTATATTTTATTAATATTCATAAGGAATAATAGTTGTAAACACATGTCCAATTGATACTTATAGTATAATTGCAGAAACATGTTAATTTTATAATTCCTTTGAAGTTGTAGCAGTGGTAGTCGTACCAAATTGTTACATTCACAACATCATATACATAGTTGAAGAAGAAAATTATGAAATACTAGAACCATATAATAACAGGAAAAAACATAAACTAAAAAAATGAAATCGAGAATCACTCAAGTTCTGTGAAAATATAATTTTATTAAAAATATCACTCATTTATCAAGCAAAAGCCAACCCTTTTTACATACAAGTTTCTCTCCTTTATTCAAAAATGAGTATAACCACAAGTAGTTATAAAGAGCTATATTTTAACCTCAAAATTATAACAACATATATGACATTACAAAGAAAGTAATGAATACATTTGAATTGAGATTTGCCCAAAAATATCTCTTGATTTTGCTTCAGCTGTTTTGATGACTCATTCCATTAGCAACTGAATTAGAAGTTTCCAATTCTCATTTGATGGGTTGTTTAAAGACATCATCTTCCTGTATGAAATATCTAATTAGTTTTATTTATCATATGAAGGAGGATTTGAGAATAGATTTTTGATCTGCCATAATAAATATAAATCATCTACGAGGATATCCACAATAGTTTGTCCTCTCAGGACTTCGGCTATTGCTTGAAATTTATCCTCATTTTCTATGAATTTGAAGAGGTTTCTTATGTAATTTTCAAATGTTCTAGAAGTATTTATTTATTATCCCATGCTAAAGGCAATCCCATTTTTACCAAGTTTTCAAATTTATTGATAAAAAACTCAATATTTATTTTACCCATTATACATTTACTATGTGCCTGTTGTGTGAGACTTATTTTTGTGAAAATATTTTTTGTCTCTATTACCATTGCAGTGTTGTCCTGCACCCCTTTACTCCTTAATGCTTCTTTTGAGTTAGAATTTAGGAACATGATGATTCTAGTAGCAACTCGAGGCCTAGTTCCCAATTCTTGAAATGCTTGTTGTATGACTTGATCTGCTTCATCAGTCATATAAAATTCTTCTTCAATTATCTTGAAGCAGTCCCAAATTTTGTTGATCTCAGTGATAATTTGATCCCAAATAAGATGTCTTTCTCCAGTCAGATATGGTTTACCGGATAACTTATTTTTCAATTCTTCTATATCTCCGAGCATCTTAGCCTTCAACTTTTGATATTGCTCAATGGTTTTGTCCTTGTCATGTAGTTGTTCTTTGAAAACTTAAATTTCCTCACTTTGTGTGGAAACTGATTTCTTTATCTTCTCAATCTCATCCCCCTTTAGATATAGTTCTTATAATGCTTTAGATAACCCCTCAGATGGGTCTATGATATGGATTATTTTTGGCATGAAATGGGAGCATAGATATAACACATAAATATACAGAGATATTGCAAGAGAGCCAGTAATATAATAGATATATATTGGATATATAACAAGAGGCACAAATATACAGTAATACACAATTTCTATTAATGAATTAAATGTACAAAATTGTAGAAATATAGAGTGAAAGACTCGCTAGAATGGTGGCATCTTATCTCTGAGAAGAGATGTGACGGCCACTCACATTCACAAGAAGATGATTATTACAATGAGGCTCCAAAGGAATTTTTAACATAAAGAAAATCCAAAACCCTAACCCCGGAAGATGAAAATCCAATAGTTTTGTGGACCCATGTTTGGGTAGTTTAGTGTATCAACCTCCCAGGGGAGTAACTTTGGCATACGATCTATGTTTGGGGCACACCATAGCTCGTTGGAAAGGTATCTGTTATCTCCCAAAAACGCACCGTCATTTTGGGTGATAGAACGGGTTAAAAAAACTTTATTTCTTTGAGTGTTGGCCTTCAAAATTCGAAGTCTCAGCTTTCGGCAGTTTAGCTTGTCTGTTTTAGTCTAGTCAACTGCCGAAACAGGTTGTTTTCGGTAGATAAGGAAGTCTGTCAGAATGACCTTAACTGCCGAAAATGTTTCCATGTGTAAAAAATAAGAAACTCTTTTCCTCTTGCATACGCCAAATGTCCACCTACAGGGCAATTGGCGAACCAATAAATTCTAGTCAAGTCACAAAGCTTAGCGTACCCAGCCATGAGCCATTTCATGAGATAAGCCACATAATAGTTATAAGTCGACAACACCAAGCCAAAGGCACACATAGTTGTTTGAAAGAGCAACACAGTTTGATCTATGGGTTTTCTTTTGAAGAATTAAGACATCAGGTTGATTATGCAAAGGTACAAGCTAAGATATTGGTCAAATACTAAGCTACACAACATGCAGAATGACCTTGCAACATGCCACGTGTTTCATAGTTTAGTTCTAAACAAGTTTTGCATTTATCAAGCAGGAACTTGCGTTGTGGTATTAATTTTCTTACAGGACATTTGAAGAAAGTCACTCGCTCGCCGATCATCAAGAATACAAGAGATACACGTTGATATCTTTTGTACATATGTCAAAAGAGGAGGTATGCGTGATGGATTTCATATTGATCGCTCTGGCATTGGCATTCGTACCAGACCAATTAAGGATTACAGCTGGAAGCATATCCTGTTGCGTGGAGCTTGCACACTTTGCGTTATTCTTTAATTTGGGTCAATACTGTTGTGCTAGGGCGCGAACCTTTGTGCATGAGAGTATCCAGGGGCCGTGTACAAGCTGGGGTTTGGAATATTCAGGACGGTGTTCGTGCTGAGCTTGTCGTGGTGACACAAACCCGAATCGATCAAACCCTTACTTTGCAACTTGGCTTTGGCGTTGGAAGAACTCTCAGCTAATCTGGCATTGTGGTTATTTTGCTACGAAACAGGATTTCATTGGGGTCGTTTTAGACAGGCAAAGTCACCAGCTGTTAATGTAAACAATGCTGCTCCAACAGAAACTGAAATAGAAATATGAAGATTTCGCATATGAAAGTGTAGGTACTTGGTTCTAGTCTCAGCTGTTGTTTTTGTCTGGAGGGGATGACTATAAGATCAAAGTATGGAACTACAAGATGCGTCGCTGCCTTTCTACACTACTTGGGCATCTTAAATACATCCGGACAGTTCAGTTCCACAATGAGTATCCTCAGATTGTCAGCGCAAGTAACGATCAAACAATAAGGATATGGAACTGATCTTTTTGGAGGCGGTGATGCTGTTGTTAAATATGTTTTGGAAGGTCATGACCGTGGAGCGATCTGGGCTGCTTTCCATCCCAGCTTTCCATTGATCGTGTCAGGAGCAGATGATCGCCAAGTAAAGCTGTGGAGAATGAATTATACCAAGGCCTGGGAAGTGGATACCTTAAACAAATGGATAAACTCATATATTATGTGAATAAGGATGGTCGTGTTAATGCATTTTATTCAATTCCAACTATTTACACTGAAGGAAAATATACATCCAATGAAAGCTGGCCTTTGAAGACAAATGACTTTTCCTGTATGCAGATTATTCAAATGTTTATTGGACAGGGTATTTCATCAATCGGCCTCCTCTGAAAAGTGATGTGAGAAAACTTTCATGGTGCTACTGGACAAGCAACATTATAGAATATTTTGTTTCTGTAAAACGATTTGGGATGATGTTATTGGAAGACAGTGTTTTTTATGTTGTTATTACAAGGGAATTATGCTAGTATATGGGATGCTTTGAAGTGCACTTTCGTTTTCTCAACGACCATTGCTAGTATGGACACAATCATCAAGGCGATATACATTTTTGTTTTGGTATTCCACTGTTCATTAACAACAATAATACAGGGGATTGGCAGAGATGGGGTTTCTGGCTTGTTTATAAACCCATTTTTGTCGTAATCTATGTTTCCATTTTATCCCTCCCTTACACCAAATGGCACAACAGATTACCAGCAAGATCGGCATTTTACAACTACACCTGTGCATTGTTTTTGTTGAATATCATATCTGCACCTGGCTGTGACTTACTGTCATCTGGGATTTTCTTTCCAGGAAGAAGACTTATACTTGAAGGATGTCTACTATTCTAAGCTTCAGGATTTTGTAAGAGAATGTATGATATGGAAGTAATCTGTTTACAAGAGCATGCAGAGAAACTTCAAGTCTTGTGAATGATGCTTTGGAAAAAGGGACAGCAGTGCAATCAGAGTACAAACAAGGAAAGGAGCAGGAGATTGGATGAACAACAGTTGATGACAAAAAGAAGGGAACTTCTTCTAAAAATCCTCGAAATTAAATACCATCATGCAGGTAAATACAGTTTTGAGATCTTGATTTTTGACAGTGATTTGATTTTCGGTGGTTTAGGCGAGCCCAGGAGTGCTCATTAACCACTGAAAAGGGGGCCTTTTCGGTGGATAAGACATTCGGAACTCAATACTCTTAACCACCGAAAGTCTGTGATAACCAGAATGCTTGAAATTTTGCACAGATCAGAGATTTTCGAATCAGAATGAGATGAAACTTCTTCGAATAGTCAGATATTGAATTATCAAGTCAGATTTAAAGATTATTTATAAGGCATAAGGTAAGAGGAAGAGTTTTAATCACATTTGGTGCCTTTTCAATGGCAGAATTTCAGGGATTTTTAGCCACACATCATCAGCTCGAATTTATCTTTAGAAGAACAGGTTGAAGAAGCCTTGGAAGGCTAATCTTCACGTCATCAATAGTCAACACATTTTTAGAGCCAGCTCATAAGAGATTATCCTCCTTTTTGGGTTTTATCCCTATCCTTTTGTAACTGTAATTTGACTTTCTATTTTTAGTATAGCAAATCCAGTTTTCTAGGATCTGGAAACTGTATGTAAAGGCTATAAAGCCAGGAACATTTGAAGAAGAAAGGGTTCGATTCTGGATACAGTAATGCTCTTTGTACTTAGACTTTTCATTTGCTAATACAGATCATAGGTTTCTTTCCATTTTGGTGGCATTTTTCCATATTTCTTCTTCACTGTTATATTGTTGTCAAACCTTGAATATCTATTATCCTATTGTTTGGTTCATGACATTATAATCAGTCTCTTTAGTTGTTTATTAGACCCTGCTTTGCACTGGTTTATGAGCAATATTTTCTTCATCCACTGAAAGCTATCTTACTATTTAACCAATATTGGAGAGCACTGTCTATTTGTTTATCATTTTGATGTCTGAATGTCATAAGTTGAATTGAGTTATCCCATTGATCCACCTTCACAAAATACAAAAACATTTATTTCTTAAGTTACCAAGCACCTTTGGTCTGCAACCACAAAGGGTTTCTTGGAGTGATAACAGTATCAATGAGGAGATTTATTTTGGGGGCTCAATGAGAGCCTTCGGGTATCGTTGAGGTGCTCTATCATGAAAAAATGATTTTTAGGCCCTCAAAATGGCCCCAGAAGTTTATGAACCGAAAAACTACTAAAAATAGTAAGTTGCTAGAAAATTGTTTTGAGCCATTTGGAATAGGTGGGTGGCCACCGATATCCACCTAGATCAATCCTCCCTCCTTAGGAATAAATGAACTCAAATGGCGTCCATTGCATTGAGTTCCTGGGGGAGAGGGGAAAGCGCTTGTTGAATCTGAACCTTGGTGAGTTGCTTGCCTTGCTGGAGAAGTTGCGTTGCTTAGTTTGTGGGAGGTTGTTGAGAACTTGATGAGATGATTGTGTGCAGAAGGAATATTTTCACTTTGCTTCAATTTTTTTGACCTTCTTCTGCTGGATAGAAGGTGCTTGGACTGAGGCTGTAGTGGTTGCAGTGTCATTTTGTTCATCTTTTTGAACAAATTGTGAAGAAGCCGAATTTTGTAGTATGAGATACTACATTGCGGCACTGTTTAGGTGGGAAAGTAGTTGGAACCACCTCTGATATAATGTAGAGATGACCCCCCAGAGTAACAATGACACTATGGGGTCGAGACTCATAAATAGCATGGCTCTTCTACATATATGGCTGGCCCAAAAGAACATCACAAAAATCTAGCAGGGAAACATCACATAATACCTCATCCTTGAAGGGTTGGATGTCATATGAAAATCGACACTGTTGGATGACACAGATATCTCATCCCTAGCAAAGCCACCCTATGTTGTATGGTTTTGGGTGTGGTGTTGTCGAAAATCCCAACTATTTGATGACCTCTACTGAGATGAGGTTCTTCTGGCTTCCGCTATCAACAATGAAATCCAATGGGATCCCCTTCACCCACATATGTGAATGAAAGAGGTGCTCCCCCTCTTTAGGATCTATTGGTTCTTCTGGTTGAATTGTTTCAGTCACGACAGTAGTAGTGGGTTCTGAGTCAATGATTTGTCTTCTCCCATTATTTTTTGAATCAGATTCTGACTCAAGGTTCGACTCATTTTCTTTGATCTGAACCACCAATGATTTTTTGAGCGTCATTCATAAGTTTTGTGCCAGGGGATTTTGTGGAAATCACACCACTTTCCAGTGTCCTTCTTCATCTTCCCGTGACCCTTATTTTCCCGTGGCTTAGACTAGTTTTAGGGAGTTTGTTTGTTAGGGTCATATTTATCATACTTTGGTTCTTGCAGATTTGCAGACCCAAACTCTCATTTGTTCTAGTTCCTAAATTTCTGCTCAATTTTGACAGCGTATTGATAGGCAGCTCCCAGTGATGAAATGTCCAGGAAATCCATTTCGTTTTGGATGTACCTATGCAGAGCCCCGCAGTATTTCGGAACCAGATGTCGCTCAGAGTCTTTGATACCCAACTTGGTGCACAAGGTATGGAAATTATTTGTGAACTCTGGCACTGTTTGGCCCCTCTCTTGCCACAATGTGGTCCATCTCATGTATTGTTCGTGATATTTACTAACAAGGTAATATTGTTCCTTGACCACATCCACAAAAAAATCCCAAGTGGGCTTGACCCCATATTTTCCAGACTCCTCTGTGGAACTTTTCTCCCAGTAAGTTTCCCACCAATGTTTAACATGGGGGAGAGCCTTCAAGAGTGAAAAGGTGATCTTTTTCCTGTTGAAACATTTGTGAATAGAGAAATAACCTTCTAACAGATTTAACCATTTTTCTAGGGAATCTACATCTATCTGACCTTCTAATACGGGAATATAAAAATTGACTTGTACTTTGAAAGGAGAGGTGCTTCCAAAGTGGTCACTTGATGAAGACGTGCCTATTTTTATTGAAAGACATTGAAGGATGTGGGAAAAATTCTCCATCATTTCGTTCCTCTGTCGCGTGAGAGATTGCTCAAGCAACAGATTAATAGAATCTTATGCTCCATCATTTTTCTTTTCTTCTTACATGGAGGTTTTCTTGGGCGTGCAAGAGTGATTTTCCTCAATAGAGACAAGCTTGAGACCCAACTTGCTATACTTGGACCTCTTCGGGGACATGCACTGAAAAACGATCAAGAGAATCCTGCTCTGATACCAATGATCCAGATTATTTTCGACACGAAATGAGAGTGGAGATATAATACAAAAATACATAGAGATATTGCAAGAGAGCCACTAATATAACAAATATATATCGGATATATAACAAGAGGCACAAATATACAATGATACACAATTTCTATTAATGAGCGAAATGTACGAAACTGTAGAACTATAGAGTGAAAGACTCACTAGAATGGTGGCAGCTTATATATGAGAAGAGATGTGATGACTAATCACATTTGAAAGAAGATGATTATTACAATGAGGCTCCAAATGCATTTTTAACATAGAAAAAATCCAAAAACCCTAACCCCGGACGATGAAAAGCCAATAGTTTTGTGGACCCCTTTTTGGGTAGTTTGGTGTATCAACTTCCCGGGGGCATAACTTTGGCATAAGATCTTTCTTTGGGGTGCACGATAGCTTGTTGGAAAGGTATCAATGAGGAGATTTATTTTGGGGGCTCAATCAAAGCCTTTGGCTATCATTTAGGTGCTTGATCATGAAAAAACGTTTTTTAGGCCCTCAAAATGGCCCCAAAAGTTTAGGAACCGAAAAATTGCTAAAAATAGTAAGTCGCCAGAAAATGGTTTTGATCCATTTAGAATAGGTGGATGGCCACTAATATCCACCTGGATTAGTCTACTGACTTTTTAAACTGTGAAGAAGAAGATCCTTTCTTGAGGACTTCAATTTGTTTCTCATACATTTCCATCTAATCCCTCATTTGTACCATTTGTTTGACCAGTTGATCCTTTTCTTTATTTATTACCTATAACTATATAGTATGAACATGGTCAAATACAAGAATGTTGAAATTTTTCTTCAATGCCTGGATTCATGTGTCTTTTGTCTTTATAAGAGCTTGTACTGATGTTGCATCTTGTGGATTTTCTCCCAGATCAATTACCCATTGTTCAATCTCTTCCACTCTCATCTTTTTAGTCCTATTGGCTACCTTCTCTTTCTTTAGATGATTCCTGATCTTCTCATTTATAGTTTGTATCTTCTTTATCCCATAGGAAGCTATAATCACATATTTGTTCAACATTTCTCTAATCTATTTGTGCAAGTCCATTTTATCAACTGGATGAATTGAATTTAGATGAATGGAGATATTGGTGACCTTATGTTGATCTTTTGATTCTGACTGCTATATTTAATTTACCCTTTTTGTAATCCATAGAAAACAATAATATTGTTTGAGATGCCCTCTAGTCAAAGATTTTTGGGAGAATATTTTGTTTAATCTTTACACCCTTCTTCTTTATTGTCATAAATTGATGAACATGGTCTACTTTCTTTGGTTGATATGAATCCAATGATTCCTTTCCACCTTGACTTTCTGAGATTTGAGGATTTGTTGATGATGAAACCTCTATAACCACTGCAAGTTCTTTTATTAATGGTTCTGACTCATCTTGTGATCTTTGATCTTCATTCTCCTCTCGTTCTTCCATTTTCTACCTTTTAGTTGCTTTCTCTTCCTCAGTCTTTGATATTTTATGATCCAATCTTACACCCTTCCTTTTGTATGTTTTCTCAAATTGTTGAGGAGTCTCTGTTACCAGTGACTTTGATGGCTGATCTGGATCTTTTTCCTGGACCTGCAAAATTCTCTGCACATCCTCCCAACTGTCTTGGTTAGCCATCAACTCTAACTGTGACTTTTGTTGATGCTGATAAAAATTTAATCCATTTCCATTTCTTTTTATGAGACGATAGAATGAGGATCATATATCCATATATCACCTTGATGGACTCCCTTGTCCTGAAGTATCTTTTCTGCCTCTTGCAAAGTTGTTTCGGTGTTGAAAATAAAAGTCTACATCCTTTTTTAATTTAAAGCTTGCTTTATAATTCCTTGAGACAAAATGATCATAATCAAAACTAAGCCTTTGTCTTATGAATTCCAAAGTAAAAATTCTAGGTGTCAAGAACTGTTGGCGTAGGTCAATTTTGGGTAAAAGAAAAGATTTTTTGAAGGGATTAGAGCAGCGTCGGGAAACAGGGCAGCATACCGAAAAAAGAGGAAAAACAACACCATAAATAAGGGAAAACCCACGTCAAGAAAAGCAGTTAGAAAGTGAACAAACTATTACGAAGCTATTGAAAAGTGGACAAGCAACGACTTGGAGCAACAGTTGGATCGAGGACTAGCCAAGACGAAGTCAAGGAAGAAGTGGAAAAACCTAATCCTTTTAGGGTTAGGGTTTTTGTAAGGGCTTTGTCTCATTTTTGTAGAAATAGAATGTATTAGGACTGTAGAAAGGGGATAAGGGAGAGCAATCAACACTCTGTAGTTGGTTCAACTATCAGTTTTTTAGGGTTTTTAGTGTGAGTGAGAACTATGGTGATTTGTGGAGATTAGATGTAATGATGGAAGGAATGTACAGTGTGAAACACTACATTTTTGCATGAAATATGAATAAAGAGCCAAAGCAACAAATATTTGTGGACATAGTCCCAGGGAGGGGGTGAACCACAATATATCTATGTTTTATGTGACTGTATGCAGTGTGTTAAGTTTGCATTTACTTGAATGATTTTTTATGATGAATATGTTATATGATAAAGGATTAAACACTACACATTAGGTGTAATTTAAGGGAATATGTAGAACAATAATATATAAATGAATGCTTTAGCTTAGATCATAATCTAGTGTTACATTAGATAAATGCTTGTCATGGAACATATGTGGTTATAATGGTTAATGAATCCCTATCTGAACATTGGTGATATTGGTTTGGAGTAAAATCTAACGAGGGTTTGGAGGTTGATAATAAGTAGGTTAGATGCCTCAGAGAGATACACATCCCATCCCAGGGTTGCAGACATCTGAGTCCTATGACCACCCATAGAAGCCATCTCGGGTGAGACTGCATAATGCACCTTGTGTGCTATGTTGCCTTCTGGTATCCAGAGGGGCCGATGGTAGAAGGGTTTGTTGGTAGTATTAAAGTGAGAACCTGGGTAAGCCCAAAGTAAACCCAACAATGGTTCCCTTGTTGGTTACAACTCAAAATATTAGATCGGGAGGGATATATCATGCAGTATAGAACGAGGGATTAAGAAAGGGAATGTTTGTAGGTTGGAATCCCATGAAATAATAAATTGAAAGATGGCTAGAAGTTTAGGAACTAGATTTTTCCCACAAAGATAATAGAAGCACTAGGTTTAAACCAAGACAATATTTGGAGAGATACGTATTCAGTGAAATACATGAGAGTTTATTTAATGATTTTGCCATGATATTACAGGATTGGATAACACGGTTAAAATATACCCATCCGAAAAATAGGGTTAGATCAGTAGAGTGGACAGAAGAAAGTGTCGTGTGGTTAAAAAGGGTGAATAACAAATTCACGTGGGCAGTCGATTTCTGGCTAGACAACATTGTAGTGGGGTATATCACTGAGTTTTTAGTAGATACATTGAAATATTACAGTGTAGTAGAGTAATATTTTCTTAAAGTTCCAAGGGGAAGGTACATCAGGTCGTTGTACACTTCAATCAAGAGATTATTGCATGATAAAGGGGTATTAACCATGGAATCAGACAACTAAACTACCCTGCGTGCATGGGGGAGTTAGGAGAAACTTGAGGAAGGTATGAGATGGAGGGGGAAAGAGATAGAGAGGAGAGCAGTAAAGATTCCATTATGATGGATCAAGAGAAGATCCAGGAAATTATGTAGAAGGCAGGAATGATGCGTAGTGGCAGACCCTACCAATACAAGCTTAATAAGAATAAAATAGTAGTAGCCGAGAGGGAAGGCTTAGAGAGTGATGAAGAAGATGTATAGGATCTCCTTGTTGTGGAGAACATTGAATAAATATCGCACGCCACATATGAAAGAAATACTAGAGGAGTGGGATCCAATGAGGAAGAAAAAAACCCTGTCCAGATCCAAATCATAGTAGAACCTACAACCCCATGTATGACTAACACATCAACAAAGAAACATTTGTTTAGAAAACTAGTGAATGACAGTCAGGGGAACCTAGGAGATCAGAATATAAGGGAGGGTACAAGTGGAAGTACCAGTAGCAACACCAGTGGGAGCTCATTTTATTAACAATACAATCAGAGCTATGATAGAA
This sequence comes from Picea sitchensis, assembly GCA_010110895.2. NCBI lineage: Eukaryota > Viridiplantae > Streptophyta > Pinopsida > Pinales > Pinaceae > Picea > Picea sitchensis. The sequence goes on from SNQJ01S0104949.1 coordinate 36,203, forward strand.
GAATTTGAGATACATCATTAGAAGAGCACATCTTACCATCCCCAGGAAAATGGTACAGTGGAAGTGTTTAATAAGATTCTTGAGAATGCATTGACACAGATTTGAAATGTCAATAGGAATGATTGGGACTTGAAGGTATCAACAATATTATGGGCTTATAGGACTACATGCAAGAAGCTTACAGGACATACACCATTCAGACTAGTATATGGGAAAAAGGCAGTGGTCCCATTGGATTATTTAGTACCTAGTTTGCGCATTGCAATGATCACCAACATGACAGAAGAAGGTGTTGCGCAGGAAATATTGGATTAGTTGATGGAGATGGAAGAAGACATAATTTTAGAAAGCTTCCACCAGGAAGTACAGAAAGCAAAGGAAAAATCTTGGCATTATAGGAACATAAAGAAGAAAAGATTTAAAGAAGGAGATCTAGTTCTCCTCTATGACAACAAGTATTTACAACACCCTTGGAAGTTTAATATGCATTGTTTAGGGCCTTATCAAGTAGAGGATATCATAGATGGAGGTGATGTGCAACCAAAATATCTTGCAGGGAAGAATCTCAGAGGAGTGGTGAATGGAAGTTGACTGAAACTGTATCAAGACAGTCGACCTAACAACCTGAGGTAAAAGCAAAAAAATGAGGTATGATTGTATATATTTTATATAGTAGATATTAGAAGAAAAAGACAAAAATCCATAAAAATAAGAAATATAACAAAAAGACAAAAATATAGGAGAATATTAGAGGTTTTCCTTTGATGTAATAGACTTGTTAGTATTAATAGTGCATCGCAGAAAAACCAGTGTTGAAGACACTGCGCGCAGGAAAATAGGTGACAGACACTGTGCGTAGGAAAATAGGTGACAGACATTGTGCACAAGAAAAGAGGTGACAAACACAAAAAAGTGGAGCTCACAGGAAAAAGAGAAAAAGTGAAAATTGTCAGTGCGAAACAACTGTCATTTCACCATCCCGATACGAAAGCCAGAAAAGGGGGGAAATGTGGTCATTTGTGATTTTTCGCTAAGGAGAAGAATGAAGAGAGATACTTGGAGCATGAGAAAGTGAGAAGATAGAATCATGAGTGGAGATCTGTGGTTAGCAGTCCAAAATTTAGTAGAATGTCACTACCATGCATTGGAGCGCCGAGCAGGGTTGACCGAAACATGTGAAGTAGCACTTGGGTGACACAAACATGAACACAGGAGATGCCCACAGTCATGGATGTGGAAGAAATTCACACTCCATAGTATGGGACAACTACCATGCATGTGAAGGAGGAACACATTCCATCACAGGAGGTCGGGCATCCAGAGGAGAATGCAGAAAGGACAAAATTTGACGTGTTTAGGGGAAAAGGGCCACAACAGGGTGAACAGGCCATGGAGTCCACACAACAAAGCCTAGAGATAGAAACAGAGCATGAAATGGAGCAAGAGGCCATACCAGAGGTTTGGGTATCATCCCCATAAGGGAAAAAGAAGGTGCAAGAAGAGAGCAGTGTGCAAGGCATACAATGCACACAAGCGGAATTGGAAATTCTAATGCCAAAAATCCCCAAGGAGGTGAAGGTCGATGATGAAATGGTGGGAGGAGTAGATGCCATTAGATATTCCGACCATGAAGTGGCAGACGTAGTAAAATTCCTAGACTTGGTTCCATAGAGCTACTTGGAGAGCAGGGGAGAAGGTCTGTCAGACACACCACTGTTGGAGCCTACGCAGTGAATTCTCAGGCTCTACAACACAGGGATTATGAACTTACTTGATATACCGCATTTTGGGTGTGGTAAACACATCAATGGATGTGTAAATACACTCCTAGAGAGGGTGCATGGAGGGATTATTTGGATGGATAGGCCAATACCTATCAATGTTGAATTAATTGCAGCAATCACAGGGCTACCCACAGATGGGGAGAAACTAGAGCAGTATTTAGAGGATAAAACGAAGGAAAAATATATCTTGGATGAAATAAAGGCGAAGTATGGTGAAAAGAGAGGCAACAAGGGAATCATGATTAGTGACATCAATGATCCTGCGACGCGATTTGCAACAAGGCTATCAGGTTGCAAATTAATGCGCAAATGTAGAAAAGAGGAGGTACCAATGAGAGTGGTAGCAGCTGCAGGGCAATGTGCGAAGGAGAGATCGATGAGCTAGGCCCCTTATTTACTAAATTCCTTTCTAGAATATTGCAAGGACACACAAGATTGGGGCTCTGAGTTCCAATACTCATGGTTACTCATCCTCATTGCATTGGTGGGATGGCAAGAACCCACATATAGTCTGTTCCTTCCAAGGATAGAAAAGTGTGTCACAACACACTACATGTCCCTTCGAAGCACAATAGATCCCAAGTCAAATAAATTCAACAATGATGTATTCATGTTGTACTGAACAGAGATACAGAATAGGTTGGGAGACACCTAGAGGATTTCCCCCTAAACTGTCCAAGAATTTGGATAGATAGCTAATTTCCAGGCCATAGTATGTGGCTACAGGTGAAGAGGGATCCATCCAAGGAGTGGTTGTATATGAAATACTGTGTGACAACGCAGGATATCCAGATGGAGGTTCTGGAGTGGTCTGAAGAGTGGAAACTGCCAATTATCCCAAAGGCAGTGCCATGAGGACAAACTGGGATGCAAAAAGAAATAGTCCCTACGCAACAGACAAGAACAAAAGGCACAGGAAGAATGAAGAAGGTCACATAGGGCCAATAAGGGGAAATTAGTCCCATACATAAGAAAAGAAGGTCAAGTAATAAATCACAACATGGCTCTACACAAGGACCACTGCGCATAAAGCAAGCACCAAAAGGAGCGATGGAACAGGTGCGCGCAGAAGAAGTGCAGACAAAGGCACAAGAAACAACCATGGAAGAAGAAGTTGGGAAGGATACAGGCATGGATACATAGATTCCAGAGGCATCTAAGCCATTAGATTCCTAGAGGAAGAGAATAGTGGAGCAATCAAGTGGCTCCAGGAAGAAGGCAAAGGCCCATAGAAAACCAATGGAAACATCACTGGCAGTAAATGATGTGGAGATGATAGCCACAAACGTGAAAGATCGACTATCATAGGTGTGGGAAAAGGATGAGAATCATTGAGCTTCAATTCTAGAGCAAGTACAAGAGGTTAAAACTACGTTGGAGTAGTTGAGGATTAGGGCAGAGCAACAATAGAAGGAGAAACCGACACTAGTTAGAGAAGGAACACCTGTCGAAGAGGCAATACAAATCACGACACAGGGTAACACCAGAGATTTTGTTCATCGATGAGGAAAAAAAATAGAAGACCTCGAAGGACATCAAGACATTGGACTTGGCATTACCTAATATTCCAACAAAGGCATTGTATAAGTTACGAGTTAGTTTCACACAGGAGATTCAGTCTAGAGCAAGGTCTGACACGATGAATCTATAGATAGGGAAGGAGGATAACATAATACTAAAATAAGTAATCAACCAAGAAGGGAAGTAGAAAAATATGGCGCAACAAAAGGTGGACGAGATGGAGAACCAGATACACGCAATATTTCAAGCCATCTCAGACAACACAGAATCAGATAGAGCGTCTTCAGAAGAGAAGATGAGAAAGATAGCACAGAATCTGCAAAAATACAAAGAATATATCAAGGAACTAGAGGAGCACGCAGTACCTACCACTCCTCCAGAATTCAGAGTGCAAAGAGAGAAAGACGTGACAATTTCTGTAGAGAACATCGCGTAGAACATACATAGAGTGACAGGACTGTTGTAGAAGAGCGCCCAATTTTGGACACAGTTATTAGAGGATGGGACCTTACAAGAGCTACAAGGGTAGGAGGATAAGTTGCATGCAACAATGGCAGATGTCAAACAGTGAAAGAGGACAATGTCACTACTAGAGAAGATCAAGACTGTCGCAGAAATGAAGAACCTACAGGCAGAGAAAAAAGCAATGTAGTCACAGAAGATCGCACGACTGGATCAGTTGGAACCTTGTTGTCCCTTGACTAAGTCTTAAGGATCCTGGGTCATGTTTGACCTATTTTGGGACTTCGACAAGCTGTTGAAGGTAGAGCGCAAGTCGAAGTGGAGATCGTGGGATCTCGGCCCCTTTTTAGGGATTTTTGGGTTTTGGGCTTATGTAACGGGTATGGGGATGTTTACCCGTGGGTTTTAACCATAATTAGGCCCTTTTTGTAATGTATACATAGAATTATAGGTGATGTAATAAGAGAGAGGCTTGATACGTTGCTAAGTGCTAAGTGAAAATTGTAAATGCTGCGTGCATGCTATGTCAAGAACTTGCAGAGCTAAGTGCAAGTGACTGTAAGAGACTGTGTAAAAGCTTTGTGTTGTGACCTAGCTCAGGGAAGGAGGATCTAGCAAAGTGCACGCAGATCTCCTGTCCTATGCGGAGTAGGATTTTGAGGCTCTGTGCATGTAGAAGATTGACATAAGACAATAAAGAGAAGAAGAGTTGGTGAACGTAGCCCCAGGTTGGGGGTGAACCACGTATATCCTGTGTTATGGTTGCTTTGTGCCTTATGTTGTGATATTGTTGATATGATTTATACTTAGTGTTTTATGTATGTTAGCTAGATCCAGGAATTCTTATTACTCTATTTATGTGGATGAATTCTAGATCATATCTATCTTTATATGCTAAGTTCTTGGATATATTAGATCTAGGTGAATACTGCGCTAATTTGTTATTAGGGTTTATCTGCGCTATGAATAAAGGCCAAATACTAATGAATTGTAAATTCTGAGTGCTCTGTTAAGACGTTGTAATCACAGATCTATGTCCCAACTAAGGTTGCATAAATCTGAGTCCTACAACCACCCCTGCCTCTACCTCGGGTGAGACTTCATCTGCTTCGCAGGTGTTGCCGAAAGGGATAGTAGTTAGAGTTTTGTTGGTGCGTTGTTGTAGCATTGAACCCCAAGTCTTCCCCTGTGCCAACAAATGGTTCCATTGCTGGGACATGAAACTATGATTGCTGGGAATTCAAGAAAAGAGAAATCTCTGTGTGTAGATTTGTTGCCTTAGTGTGCAGTATTCTACTTGACTTGTGAAGCTTTGTGATAAGAAGACAAGTTCGATTTGAAGAAAAGAGGTAAGATCTTGGAGCTTTGTGCTCTGATAAAGGTAAGATAAGTGAAATTTTTTGTTTCGAAAGTATGGATCTAGGTATGTTTGATAAATTTTGTCCTAGCCTAAAAACTAGGGCATGACTAGAATAAAGAAGGTTTAATATGAGTAGATCTGATAGAAATAATGAAATATATGTTATTCCTATGCACAAAAAGAACGTTTAGACTAACAAATGGATGCAGGATCCTAGTAATACTTTTTTGCGGGTTAGCTACTATGATCCTAGTGTGCAGTACAGGAAAGGTTGGGGATCATTTAAGAGAAAGAGAGGATTAACTCTTTGTTACAGTTGCATAAGACCGGGACATATTGCTAAGGAATTCCCTGGTAGAATACCTAGTTGTCTTTGTTGTAAAGCTATGGATCATGAAGTTTTGGATTTCCCTAGAATGATTGCAAAGATTGAAAAAATGAATATGAGACAAGAAAACCCTGAAGATGGTCAAGAAACTAAGACCATAGCAGAACCCCTGAATGATCACAGAAATATTAACCTATCAGAGATATTCAAAGAAAAAGAGTGCATAGAAATAATAATAGGAGACTTTGACATTGACTGTGTTCTGGATGAGGAAACACAGGTGAATATCATGACAGAAAGAACTTGGAAAATTTTAGGAAAGCCTGCTATGCTTCCTTCATTGGGAGGAATAGGATTATTTAGAGGAAAGATGATAACCCTATGTGGAAGACTTACCCAAACATCTATGAGTTCTCATGGAACTTCGACAGAGGAAGATTTTGAGGTCATTAAATTTATTGAGAGTAGCACCCCATTTTCTATGTTACTAGGAAAAACCCGGATTGAGAAAGATCAGGCTTGAAGAAAATAAGAGGGAGCTCTAGAATAAAAAAAGCAAGACCTAAGAGACTTCATGGCTAGGAGAATATCACACTTATTGAAATAACAAGAAAAACAGTCGAAGCTACTGAGGACCAGAGATATGGATGTCGAAGCTGAAAGAACACAGGAAGACTTGAAACACCTGTCTGGACAAGAGAGTAGAGCACCTACCGCAGATAGAGAAGAAGTATTGCCCTTGAACCCTAGTAAAGACCATCAACAACAGGAAGTTACTATTCGAAGAGGAGATAAGAATAATAATGGAAAGAGGAATATCAAGACGAAGATCATAGGGAAGAAGGCTAGAAATCTCAATAAGAAGAGAGTAAAGCTGGAAAATTTTTAGGAGGTTCTAGAGGGGACTTCGCAGAAGGAAGGTTTGAGAAACTAGAACTTTGTTGGGATATCAGAACAATGCAACATGGAACTTCTCCATGGTGGAGTGATATGACCGTTAGAAGCATTATAATCATTAGACTAATGCTCCCGAATGGTTAGAACAACAATTATGACCAAAAAGCTCACCATCAGACCATTGGGACCACATTGTAACAGAAAGAACTACATTGATGAAGGCTTATCACCCATTGGAGAGATTTGTTACCTCATTGTCTACTTAGTCGATCGACTGTTGCACCAAGAACACTTTCATGAATTGTATCTGAGCCAACAAGAGAACTCATTGTTACCGTGCTACTAATATTTCGACCCATGTTCTATTGCATTGAGCATCATTCATCCACCTGAGTTATACAATCTAAGAATGCATGTTAGACGTGCTCAATGCTGTAGATAAAGTCATCAAAGAAGTTCTAATCAACCTTATGGCTTAGAAGGTGATGTCCGTCGGAGCTCAAGCTTCATCGACGAGAGGAGTGCAAGCCTCTTCGTCGACTGCTCATGGATCCTGACCATCCCAAGATGCAACCGAGAAAAGAACCAAGCATCGATATGACTTGGTGAATGAGAAGTTAATCCCAACTATCCTGCCCGAGTACATTCCACCTCTCGCCGATGCAGTGAGTCATGACATTGTCCACAGAGACTTCGATTACACCTTGGTTACTGCGTACCTTCTGAAGGGGATACGTGTAGTTAGAACACAGCAGGATAAGATCGTGACATTAAAATTCAGCGACTTCAACCTAGGGGACCGTAAGAACCATAGTATGCTCACTCCTCACAAATACTTAACTAGGACAAAGGGAAGAACTCGAAAATAATCCCCCAACCATTGACTATGAACCTCGTGCAGTCCACCATCTTGAATGTGATGAAGATTCCACATTTTGGAAGGCACCAAGAGGTTAACATGTGTGTTAATATCCTGCTATCATGATACCATGGTGGCTATCTATGGCTATATAGACACATCACAATTGATCCGACGCTGATCCATAGGATCACCGAATTGAGCATGCATGGACCCGACCCAGAAGACTTCTACCTAGGGAAGGTTACAGACCATGCCTTGGCGCAGAGAATTAAAGATACTTATGGTGATGTAGAAAAGGGGATGAGAGGCTACAAGGTATCCTCCATCCAGAGCGACGCAATGTGACTAGCATGCCAATATATTGCCAAGAAGCTAGTAAGAAAGAATAGACCCACACAAGTCACAGGGTTCGTTGTTGACCTCGCCAAGAAATGTGTAGAAGGAATCCAGATGAATTGGGCGAAGTACCTTGTCAACTTCTAGAATTGGACTCTCGGGAAGCTTAGGATCAGGGCTAGGAGTTCCATTTTAGCTGGTTTCTAGTCCTCATCATGTTTACATCTTGGGAGATGCCAGAAGGTGCGACCTTCCCTGACATTGATCCATTCGAGCCACTCGCTGTGAATTTCACCACGCTCTAGTACTCAAGCGATATGGGGAAACAATCGTAGTCAAATGTAGTATTCCATACATACTATCTCGAGTTAAAGAGGGCTATTGGGGTTGTCCCTTGTATGATGCCGAACACCTTGCACCGGTTCAGACCCCTCATGAAGTTTCTCGCATATTGACACTTTATTTATATCACTACGCACATAGACACGAATAAAGAAGAGCTTCAGTCATACTATAAGCTCACAAAGGAGGACCTCGAAGAGATAACTCAGGACTGGTCTGCAGGGATCCTTATCCCTACTGACCCCACATAAATGTTTGATCCTGAACTAATCGGTAGGTTGGAGGCCACTCATGAATCGCATGATACACCTAGAACAAGAAGAAGGAAGATGGCAAAAGAGGTCCAACAGCTGAGCAGTACGTCAGAAGAAACTGCTTTGGAATTGTTAATGTTTATGCCATTATTATAGTTCTTTGCATTTCAATAGATAACAGGAACATAAGAACAAGATCACTGAGAAATACACATTCACAAGAGACACAACATTTATCTTGGGAAACACTCTAGGGGAAGAAAACCCAGCAAAACTTCCTTAATATAGATAGCCAATACAATGCCAAGAGATTTCTATGCTAAAATAGAAAGTCCTCTCCAAGATATGTGGCACTCTCTCTCTCCTTTTCTAGTAACAGATCAAAACTTGTCTCTCAAACTGAGCAAGTGAGTTGTGATCAAATGAGGCACTAGCCTCCTTTATTTATACAAGTTCTGGCACGTGTGAAGTGTCTCTTCACTGGCAAGGCCGACTTCTCAATCTGGGTGGGTAAACCCACCTTTATTATATTTCTGGGTCTCTTAATTAACTTTTGGGGCCAACTTCTTATTCTTCCTATTAAAATTGTCTTTTGACCAATCCGAAAAAGGGTATTTGGTCCTTTTACAATATTCGACATGATCAATCCACGATGGGGATTGATCCTATGAATAAAATATCAATAATAATAAGAATACTCTTTGCAGTTGCATTATTTCAACACTCCCCCTTAACAAGAAGGGTATTCTTCAGCAACATCATGCGAGAGAGAGAGGACAACATCATCAACAATATCAGGTGGGAGGACAACATCATGTGGGAGGATAGCATCATCAATATCATCTTGGCTGGCATATATATAAATCATCGAAAGTTTTCTTCATCGACAACATCATCATTCTCGAAAGAATGCCATCATCATCTACATCAATATGTATCAGTATAAAAAATGATACCTCATCACAGCACTAGGTTGGCCCATCACAGTACTAGACTGGCTCTATGTCACAACTGTTAAGCTGGTAGCTCAGTGCAAGTCACATCTTGCTTTATGTCTAGCAACTAGGTCAGAAACAAGGTATACATCATCTTTCTTTATTTCTAACAACTGGGTCAGAAGCAAGGAACACATTATCTTTCTTTACATCTAACAAATAGATTAGAAACAAGGAACACATCATCTTGCTTTACGTCTAACAACTAGGTCAGAAGCAAGGAATCATCTTGCTTTACGTCTAACTGTGAGGTCAGAAGCAAGGAACACACACATCATCTTGCTTTACGTCTAATAGCGAGTTTAGAAGCAAGGAATCATCTTGCTTTACGTCTAACAGTGAGGTCAGAAGCAAGGAACACACACAACATCTTCCTTTGCGTCTAACAGCGAGTTCAGAAGCAAGGAATCATCTTGCTTTACGTCTAACAGCGAGGTCAGAAGCAAGGAACACACACATCATCTTTCTTAAATTCTAACAACGAGGTCAGAAGAAAGGAATCATCTTTCTTTACGTCTAATAGCGAGGTTAGAAGCAAGGAACACACACATCATCTTGCTTTACATCTAACAGTGAGGTCAGAAGCAAGGAATCATCTTGCTTTACGTCTAACAGCGAGG
>SNQJ01S0104949.1:47109-77304 GCA_010110895.2 Picea sitchensis
CCAAAGTTCGCATGAGTTTTCAATGGCATGGGTCATGGCAGTCTCTGGGTGACCCTTTAGCTTATATAAGCCATTTTCTTCATTTCCAATGACAATTGCTTCATTTATGGTTTCTCCTCTAGCCCACATAAGAACTTCTCCATATATAAAGGAAACTCTATAGCCTTTCTTGTCTAAAGATGATATGGAAAGTAAGTTCTTCTTCAAGCTTGGTACATAGAGTACGTCCTTCATCTTTATTGAGTTTTCTGAATCTAGCTTGTAGTTTGATTCTTCCACTCCCTTGATGGGATATTGGTAATCATCTTCAAGTGTCACTTTTTGAGAAAAAATCTTTTCTGAAATACAAGAGAGAGTAATTCTCTTACCCGTCATGTGCTTTGATGCACCACTATCAATGAGTCATGTGTCCTCTCCAGGTGTTACCAATCCTGAGAGAGCCAAGATCAAGACATGGTCCTTGATCATCTTTGTAGGTGGCTATTCATCTTCGATTATGTGGGCATGTTTCTTCTTATGTTTCCTCTTGTATTCTTCTCATATGACTGAACAAGAATTTGCCTTGTGTCCCATCTTATGACAATGATAGAATTGTATACATGAGATATCTCTTTCCTTGCATTGTCCTTTCTTCTGAAATATCCTTGGATGAGATTCTTTGTTATTGGATTTGTTTGATGGTTGAGTTTCTATATGAGTCTCCCTTGAAGTAGGGTTTCTTCCTTCCTCCTTTGGTATGGGTGTCTAGGGCTTGATCATCATCCCTAGCTAGTAGCGCTTCACGATTCACTACTCTTGTTTGTTCTTGGATGCATTCTTCCCATAGGCTGTCAAACTTCAGTTTCTCCTTTCTGGCACATATCATCTGGATGAAAGAATCCCAAGGTCTTGTAAGACCATTTAGTGCCACGATTATGAGTTCGTCTTCATCTATGGTATCTCCAATAGCTTCTAGCTGTTCTTTGAATTCTGAGATTCTGGAGAAGTATTTCTGAATCATTTCTCCTTTCTGCATCCTTGTATTCTTCAGTTGAGTTCTAAGATTCATCTTCCGATTTATATTCTTTCCTTCATATAGTCTGGTCAAGGCATTGAACATTTCTTTCGGGGTCTTCCTGGATGACACATAAGGGATCATATGGTCCTTGATGGAATCTACAATGATTCTTTTGGCCCTTATTGTGTCCTTTTGATGCTTTGTCTTTTTTGTGACATCGTCGGGTTTCGGTACTTTGTCTTTGACGAATCTTGCTAGGTCATTCTCTTAAAGAATGAGGCAAATTCTATACTTCTAGGCACAGAAGTTTTCCACTCCTTATAACTTGTCAACAAGCTTAATGCTTGCAGACATCTTTACCTGAAGCTAAGAAAATGACTGAAAAATGAAAGTGCTCAAAATAAAAAACTGAACTTACCAGGAGATGCACTTAGCTGAGGCAAGCTGCCTGGTGTGTTTGGATCTAAGAAAATCCAAATTTTTCCCCTTCAAATCTGATTTGCGGATTTCTGGACTGGTGCTTCTAGTACTTCTAGTACTCTGGTACTTCTGGTACTTTTGGTACTTCTGGTACTTCTGGTACTGGTTTTCTGGTACTTCTAGTACTTTTGTGAAACTAGGGTTTCACTTTCTGGGAGATCCAGCCACTGAAAAGGTGCACTGAAGGTGCCAAAATGATCCTTGGGGGAGGGCACAACTTTCTAGGTGGTTTTGGAGCTAAAAAGATTCACTTTTTAAAAACCCTAATTTGCAGGTACGACAACAGTGATGTTTTTCTCTTGCAAAATATGCTTCCTTCAGGTTGGCTCTGATACCATGTTAATGTTTATGCCATTATTATATTTCTTTTCATTTCAATAGATAACAACAACATAAGAACAAGATCACTGAGAAATACACATTCACAAGAGACAGAACATTTATCCTGAGAAACCCTCTAGGGGTAGAAAACCCAGCAAAACTTCCTTAATATAGATAGCAAATACAATGCCAAGAGATCTCTATGCTAAAATAGAAAGTCCTCTCCAAGATATGTGCCACTCTCTCTCTCCTTTTTCGGTAATAGATCAGAACTTGTCTCTCAAACTGAGCAAGTGAGTTGTGATCAAATGAGGTGCTAACCTCCTTTATTTATACAAGTTCTGGCACGTGTGAAGTGTCTCTTCATTGGCAGGGTCGACTTCTCAATCTGGGTGGGTAAACCCACCTTTATTATATTTCCAGGTCTCTTAATTAACTACTGGGGCCGACTTCTTATTCTGCCTATTACAATTGTCTTTTGACCAATCCACAAAAGGGGATTTGGTCCTATTACAATATCCAACATGATCAATCCACAATGGAGATTGATCCTATGAATAAAATATCAATAATAATAAGAATACTCTTTGTAGTTACATTATTTCAATAGGAATCACCTGGACGAGGAGGTGATGACAAAGTATATAAAGAAGAGAACACTGGAAAAGAATATCAGTAGAAGAAAGGTGAAGTAACACCACCAAAGAATCCCCTTGATGACACAGTTCCATCTAATAAAAGAAAGGTTTCCCCGACGAAACCGTCATCATGGAAGAAGCCAAAAGCTAGTAAAACCATGATGTGGACTGTACTTATGGTCGATGACTTTGACTTCATCATCACAGTTGTATTAGACACCTCACAGGACATCTTGTATAAACATGAATTCAAGCAGGAGGAAATGTACGACAGGATCTAGGTTGAACTCAAAGGGGTACAACAGGCCCTTCACTCCAACCGCGTAGTGTCCACTATGACCTCGCCATCAGAAGCACCAGATTTGGGAGATGAGCCTACCCAACTCTACATACTAGCTGATGCAATCGAAGCTTACCTTCGTCGCACACAGGAAGAAATAGAACAGGCCACATAGGCCCTAAATCAAGTGCAAGAGGTAGTCATAGAGAAACGTCGGGTTGCACAACAGGAAAAGGAAGACCTCCAAACCAAGTTCGATGAGGAGAAAGCGTAGAAAGAACAACTGCTCGTGGAGCAGGCCAGAGTTAAAGAAGTGGTCATCAGAGAACTTTTCTCTATGATAGACTTAGAGTAGAAGGAGGAAGACCCAGTAGAAATTCAAGTGACGAAGCTTGCGGAAGCCATCCAACAGCTTCAACAGAGAATAGCATACCTAGAGCTACAAACAGTGCCAAGTACCCCATAGAACATACGAAACCAAAGAGAAGCTACTGCCCGAAGAGCAGTTGAGAGGATTAGAGCATTCTCTTTGGAATGTAAACAAATTAGCAGTAGAAGTGCACAAACCTATGAGTGACTCACTGAAGACCCTGAACTAAAGGCACTGTAGTCACAGCTCCAAGAGGTGAAGAAGCAAGCAGTAACAGTACAGGGACAGTTGAATCTCCTATCAGCAGTTGAAAGGATGAAGTGATCCCAAGAAAAATGAACTTCTCAATAATAGGTCCACACCATTCAAAGAAAATTCATGGAATTGACTCAGAGATCCAACCGGTCTAGGATGAAGCTTGTCAACTGTTTGAAGAAATTGAAGACTGATCAAGTTGTCACTGCAGTTGAAAAATGCTTGGAAGGAATTATGAATGAGGTAGTTATTCAAGAGTTCACCAAGGAGGAGGCTCTGGTGAAGCATCAATTCGAAGCAGCTCGAGCCAAGCTCAAGGCATTTGAGGCAGAGATACCCAGACTAGAGTGACTCGGGATGAGTCACAGGTGAGTGCTGGGGGCCTATTGGCCCTTGACCAAGTCTTGAGAATCCTTGGTCACGTTTGACCTATTTTGGGACTTCGACAAGTTATCGAAGGCGGAGCACAAGTCGAAGCAGAGATCGTGGGATCTCAACCCCTTTTTAGGGATTTTTGGGTTTTGGGCTTATGTAATAGGTATGGGGATGTTGCCCCATGTGTTTTACCCGTGATTAGGCCCTTTTTGTAATGTATAAATATAATTCTAGGTGTTGTAAGAAGAGAGAGGCTTGATACCTTGCTAAGTTCTAAGTGAAAATTGTAAATGCTTCGTGCATGCTATGTCGAGAACTTGCAGAGCTAAGTGCAAGTGACTGTGTAAAAGCTTTGTGCTATGACCTAGCTCAGGGAAGCAGGATCTAGCGAAGTGTGCGCAGATCTCTTGTCCTATGCGAAGTAGGATTTTGAGGCTCTGTGCATGTAGAAGTGTTGTTGGGTTATTCCACCCTACGGACTAACAAGCTAGGGTTTTAAACTTGCATGCAGATCATGACCCTTAATAGATTACTTTTAACCTTCTACCCCAAACCTAAAATCCTTTTTCACATGCAAACATGGGAAGAACCAACTAACCTTTTTATCGACGGTTGGTGTAGATCCTCCATTGAGCTTTATCTCCTTGCTTCAGTTGCTCCTTCCAAAAAGCGATCCTGCAATCAAGACAAAACTACACATGCATGCTATTGTTCTACTAGAGGATTAGAGATTAAACACAAATTAAATAAAGAATATTAAACTCATGTATTTGGGACGGGAAAAGTATCTTTTTCATTAATCTCAAGATGAATCAACTTATAATGATTATAGAGATCGGCCACCGTTCCTTGATCCTGATTCTGGGCTCCTCCTCTTCTTTGTCCTCCAACTGCTTTTCTTGAATTCTCCTAAAGCTTGAGGAAAGGCTAAAGGGTTGGGACAAAACGGATTCAAAAATTTGGCAGATTTTCTTTGCTATGATTTTTCCCCTTTGAATAGTACCCCTACCCCTTCTTTTATAGGCTAGAAGGAGCTAGGGTTTTAGACGAACTCTCGGCCATGCATGGCGGGGAGTTACAGTTAACTGACCAAAATCTTTTCGTTCCGTTGGAAACTTTCCTGATTTTTTGCTTTGTTAGGTAAATGCTTGTTGTAGTGGGCCAGCCCGCATTCCAATGCGTGTAGTATAAGGCCTTCCAGTGTTCAAACGCGCCCAGTAATAGGTTAGGGCGCGGGCTACTTGTTTTAAGAGGTTTTTGAAGAGTTTGTTCAGCATGGCTTTGGCAATGAAGGGCAATGAGTAGGCTTGATGCCAGGTAAGCATGAATGGTGCAATTTAGGGTTATAACAAGAAGATTGATAGAAGACAATAAAGAGAAGAAGAGTTGGTGGACGTAGCCCCAGGTTGGGGGTGAACCATGTATATCCTGTGTTATGGTTTCTTTGTGCCTTATGTTGTGATATTGTTGATATGATTTATTCTTAGTGTTTTATGTATGTTAGCTAGATTCAGGAATGATTAGTACTTTGTCTATGTGGATGAATGCGAGATCAGATCTATATTTATATGCTAAGTTCTTGGATATATTAGATCTAGGTGAATATTGTTTTGATCTATTACTAGGGTTTATCTGCGTTGTGAACAAAGGCCAAATACTAATGAACTGTAACTGCTGAGTGCTCCGTTAAGATATTGTAATCACATATCTGTGTCCCATGTAAGGTTGCAGACATCTGAGTCTTGCAACCACCCCTACCTCTACCTCGAGTAAGACTTTATCTGCTTCGTAGGTGTTGCCGAAAGGGCCGGTAGTTAGGTTTTTGTTGGTGCGGTGTTGTAGCATTGAACCCTGGGTCTACCCCTGTGCCAAAAAACCTCTACAAGAAAAGGCATAACAATTGGTCGAGGAGATTGATGTAGTGAGAGTGCACATCGAACAAATAGGCTTGGAGGGGGGATAAATCTTACAACCACCAGTCATCGTGTAGGTGGTAGAATCCATGGAAGCGAAGAGCAGCCAGGTGTAGGAGCAATACCAATGGATAACAGAGATGTATGAAGCACTGATACATGCAGTGAATGATGTCAACATCTGTGAGTGACTCGGGACAAGTCACGATGTCATTGTTGGGGGCCTATTGGAACAGGCCAATTTTGGGTAAAAGAGAAGAAGTTTTGAAGGGATTAGAGCAGTGTCGGGAAGTAGGAGAGCACACCGGAAAAATAAGAAAAGAAACGCTGGAAATAAGGGAAAACCCATGCCGAGAAAAGAAGTTAGAAAGTGGAAAAATGGTTGTGGAGCAGTTGAAAAGTGGAAAAGTGCTGATTAGGAGCAACAATTGGATCAAGGACCAGCCGAGACAAATTCAAGGAAGAAGTGGAAAAACCTAATCCATTTAGGTTTAGGGTTTTTGTAAGGGCTTTGTCCCAATTTTGTAGAAGTAGAATGTATTAGGACTATATAAAGGGGATAAGGAAGAGCAGTTGACACTTGGTAGTTGGTTCAACTATCAGTTTGTTAGGGTTTTTAGTGTGAGTGAGAACTATGGCAATCTGTGGAGAATGATGGAAGTACTGTATAGTGTACAACACTAAATTTTTGCATGAAAGATGAATAAAGAGCCAAAGCGACAAATCTTTATGTACGTAGACCCAGGGAGGAGGTGAACCACAGTATATCTATGTTTTATGTGACTGTATGCAGTGTTTTAAGTTTGCATTTACTTGAATGAGTTTTTATGATGAATATGTTATATGATAAAGGATTAAACACTACGCAGTAGGTGTAAGTTAAGGGAATATGAAGAACAACACTATATAAATGGATTCTTTAGCTTAGATCAGAATCTAGTGTTATAGTAGATAAATTCTTATCATGTAACATATGTAGTTATAATGGTTAATGAATCCCTATCCGAACATTGGTGACAGTGGTTTGGATTAAAATATAACAAAGGTTTGGAGGTTGATAATAAGTAGGTTAGATGCCTCAGAGAGATACACATCCTATCCCAGGGTTGCAGACATCTGAGTCCTGCGACCACCCATAGAAGCCATATCAGGTGAGACTGTGCAATGCACCTTGTGCATTGTGTTTCCTTTTGGTATCCAAAAGGGCCGAAGTTAGAATGGTTTATTGGTAGTATTAAAGTGAGAATCTAGGTCAGCCCAAAGTAAACCCAATAAGAACCTAGGTAAAAGGAAAGGTTTCACTTCAACACCATAAGCCCAAACTTCTGTGTGATTTTCAAATAAGTACCAATCTCTAACGCTTTTGTTAGGACTCAACTATAAAAAACATTTACACTCTAAAAAGATTTTGGGAGGCATGTCATTATGAATAATCTCAAATGATTTTGACATAACTGGTTAATGTATTATGAGAACCCTACATCTTGAACCCTTTTCGTAACCAAAGGAGTCCAATGAATGACTGCAGATGGATTACCCATTTCATCTTAAGTTTTCAATTCTAGGTATGAAAACTTGACAACTTTAGAGTACACTAAAAGATATACTAAGTAAGAATGATATCTAAAATATCTAGTGGTTTCAAACTCTGACAATTGATGATGTATATTGTTAACTAAATACTGGGCATAGTTAAATTTAGCTAAAGGTTTTACTATAGGTGGACAAATGGATATCATAAAACCAATGACATACTCATCAATAGTCAAGTCATTATCATTACCTAGTATTGCAGTCATCATTGTGTTGGACCTTGGTTATGGATTCAAGAAGAAAATGAAGAAAAAGGAAGAGAAAAGATGAAGTATGAACTGTGTGGAAGGCACATGGACTGAGGATGGGTCAAAGTGATCAAAGGGGGAAAAAAGAAGGAGAGAAGTAAGGGAAAGTGAGTCATTGAACGAGAATATCGAGGAAGACAGATCAACAAGGAAGATGGATCGAGGAAAACTCAACAAGTAGAAAAATACATCAACAAGTGCTTTGGAGAACCTTGCAGAAAAGACGGAAAGACAAGATGGTGAAGCCCTAAAAACGTGGGTCAAGTGGACCTAGAGTTTTAGACACCTAGGGTTTTGGTATTTAGGGTTTTGAAACCTAGGTTTCAGTCCAGGGTTTTCGGAGAGTCATTGTAATGTATAAATAAAGATTGAGAGGAGTGAGGAAGGGTTCGTTCGAGGTTGGTCATTATTTGTCATTGGTTAAGTATTTGTGATTATTGCTATGCGAGAGAGAAGTGCTGAGAGGGAGAGGATTCTGTATTGTAATATATTTAGCTAGGTGCAAAGATCAACCCTACAGCTGGGTGCACGGGGAGGGGAGAGAGAGAAAGAGAAAAATATCTGCAAGCTAAGAGCGCAGATAGAACTGTATGTTTCCATATTAATATATCAAGAAACACAGTTATGTTTACGTAGCCCTAGGGAGAGGGTGAACCACGTATATTTTGTTGTCCTCTATGATTGATGTTGTGCTCTTTGCCTTCTGTTATACTGTTATTGCATTATTGTGTTAGCTCTGAGATATAACTTGCGAGGTAAGCTTAAGAGAGGTAAATAGTATCTAGTCGATGTGTGTTATTGTGCTGGATTCACTTTGCATTTCCTCTGGTTGTAGGCACCTGTGTCCTGCAACCCCCTATTGCTACTTTGGGTGATACTGCATATGGTCCACAGGTGTTGCTGAAAGGGCTAGTAGTTATGGATTGTTGGTGCGCTATTAGATTTTAACCCTGAGTCTGCCCCAGTGCCAATAAATGGTTCCGTTGCAAGGACCAGGATCTTCTTGAGGGAATGTCAAGGTGGTTTCCATTGAAGACAAAGATTCAAAAGTGGATAGAAGAACAAGAAAGAGACTTCACCAAAGCTCATAACAAAAACCCTAATATTAGTACAGAGGATTGGTTTGGAAGGTATATCTTTACTTATATACACGAGATTTTATTTGGAGAAATTCATAAGGTGCTATACGAGTGGTTAGCAAAATTAGCAGATACCCAGTTTGAGATCAGATCTAGACCACTTGTGGTTTGTATGTCGGCGTTGATCAAGAAGGTAAGGAGAGTTGATAATTCTGTGTCAAGAGCAGTATATCACTGGTTTGATAGCACTATTGGAGGGTACAATACTGAGTTTTCTATTGACAGAGTTGAGTCATATAGCCAAGCAGAGATATATTTCTTTAAAGGACCTAGAGGAAAATTTTTACACTTTCTGAAGTTGAAGATCAAGATGCTATTACATGAGAAGAACATCTTGAAGATACAGTAATTGGTCAGATTTAAAATCTAATGTTCAGGAACTCAGATAGTGATAATGACACAGAGGTTAGATACACATGCAGTGGGAGAGAATTCAGAGAAGTCCCTCTGGTGAACCTGTTTGAACCAAATCACGAGCCACTGGCATAGGACGAAGGGTTCTACAATGGAGAAGAAGAAGAGTTATTGAATGAGGAATATTCAGAGTCCTCTAGGGAAGAGGAAGGGAAGACTGAAGAACCTCACCAGGAAGAATCAGTAACTTCAGGGACTGTGGCTACCGTCGAAGTAAGTACTATTACTCGTCTTGTTGTTTTAGCAGAACTAAGTACCATAGTAACCTAAGTTATCAGAGCACTCAGAGAACTGGTACAAGTGGTTCAGTGCATACTCAGTCAATAAATCTTGGAAGATCTATGGAATATGAGATGAGGTTACCCACCTTTAGGGGAGATGGATCTTAAGATCCTGATCAACATTGGTTCTTATGCGAAGATGTATGGAGTATTAAGAATGTCACTAACGAACCTGTTAAGAGAGATCAGTTTAGTACTATCCTAAGAGACCGTGCTCTAAGTTGGTACATGAAGTTTGTTAAAGGAGTTACATAGCCTAAATCATTGAATGACATTAAAACTGCAGTGACCGTTGAATTCAAGAAACCCAAGTTGGAGTCGCAATGCATTACAAAATTGAAAAAAATCAAGCAGAGAGTAGTTGAAACTGTTTGGGAGTTTGATCAGAGTTTTAAGACCTTGACAGGCTGATCGAGTTTTCAGACTCCAGACAAGAAGAAAAAGGAATGGTTGATTGCTTCCCTCTTACCACACATCAGATTTCCTCTAATGCAACAGAAGGTTGCTTCACAGGCTGAGGCATTGGAAATCACTATGAAACTAGAATCAACCCCTATGGGAGAATCCATCTCAGGTATAAGTCAAATTTTAAGGAAGCTAACTAGCTTATCTTTGCAGGCTGAGGCTATGAAGAAAGAAAAGGGAAAATATAAAAGAGAAGATTTCTAGTGTATCAGATGAAAATCAGAGGGCCATGACAAGGAGCACTATCCCCTATTTAATGAGTACTTGGCCTCTGGAGATCTGAGCCCTTTGACGCAGGTTACTCTACCCTGGTGCAAGGTATGTAGAAATAAACATCGCCCTGGTGAATGTTATTACATGCAAAAATATGTCCAGACACCTACCAATCTCTACTGCACATTCTATAAATCTGTGGGGCATGATGAGAAGGATTGTAGGGCTTATGATCTCTTGTATGAAAGGTCAATAGATACATATAGGATTGAAGGAGAGATACAGCATGAAGGAAATACTATGCAATTTAACTCTCCAGGAAGAGGAAACTTCAACCCTCGTGGTGGATTTAGAGGAAGAGGACAAGGAGGAGGCATGGTTCAAGGTTGATGTCAGATCATTTGTTATAACTGTACCTAGCCAGGTCACTTGGAAAGGATCTGTCAAAAACCTTGTACTACTTGAAACTACTGAAACTCATTCTAACATGTGATCAAAGATTTTCCAGCATTGCTAGATAAACTTTAGGAAAGACGATGTGGAAACCAGCAAGTCCAATTAATATCAGCAAAACCTCGTGGAGAGGATCCCAGAGTCGTTGTTATCACTAGAGGAGGCGCTTTTACAAGAGAAGACAGGGTGACTCTAGGAAAGACTACAGAAGAATCAGGGGTCAGAAGAGATGTAGAGAAGACAAAGTTGTTTGATCCAAGGAAAGAAAAGAAGACGTTTGAAGAGGCAAGAAGAGAATTTGGAAGAGATCAGGCTTCTTCATCAAAGAGACAACCAAAAGTGAGAGAATGTGGAATGCCTCTGGAATCTGATCAGTCTGTTGCGCCTGGAGATGGAAAATATGTAAGCAAGCTTATGGAATTCTTATGTACTTGCATTAATTTGATTAAGGATGAAAGTTTTTTGCAATAACTACAAAATTTGATCAAACAATATGAGATAGGCAGGGTAGATCCTCTGCTGAATAAAGCAGTACATCAAGTATCTATGAAGAGAAGGAAAAATAAGGAGCTACACCTTAATGCTTAGATTGGATATTATGACATAGATTATGTAGTCCTCGACTTGGGATCATAAGTCAATTTTATGACAAAGAAGACATGGGCACTGATGAGAAAACCTAAGTTGATCTATTATGCTATTAGGCTCAGAATGGCTAATCATCAGGTAGTAAGCCCCTTTGGAAGACTAGAGCATGTCCTCGTGGACATCGACGGGGTCAGGACGTTTGCGGACTTCAAAGTGATTTAGATAGTTGATGATAGTTGTCCTTACCCTGCGATGTTGGGCATTGATTGGGCTTTCAACAATTCGACTATTGTTGACCTAAAAAAGAGACGAATGACATTTGAAGGTGATGGAATTAGGGTCATTGCACCTCTTGATCCTGATGAAGGTTCCAGATACATAGAACCCATCAGAGAAGAAGACCGTGCATATGAGATGGAGAATATATATAAACTGACAACAAGACAATAGGATTACATTAATCCTACATTAGACAATAATTTGAGCTAGCGAAGTGAAAGCTCATGCTCATCAGACTTCGAAGAAGCACTAGAGAACTGACAGAACAAAATGTATGAAGTTTTTGCACGGAGATGTGCTAGATTGACCCGGGAAGTTTGTTGGATCGACACAGAAGTAAGTAACCTGCCCACATTTGATGGTTTGAATCATTTAGAAAAATTCTTATTGGAATTTAAAGAAGTTGTACCAGTACAACAAAGGCTATTGGCATTGGATGAATCTTTGAAAGCAACGCCAGCAATATGGTGGGGAGCACATAAAAAGAACATCGCGGAGTGGGTGCAATGTTGCACTTTAATGAAAATGCACTTTTCAGACCAAGTCAAAGGGTGAAAAGTTTGATACATAGGTTAGAGCTATCTAGAGGAACATGTGCAAAGTTGTGAGGAGGCCTGGAGAAACATTCCTCAAGAATAGTGGGTGCACAAGTTCATTAAACCCTTGGATACAACACCTATCAATTGGTATTTTCAAGCAGAATTGTGCCTCACCACTTCATTTTGGTACTGTATGAACCATAAATTCATAGCTACCTTTATTTTTGAAAGTTAGTATCCCATAGTAGATCAATATTTACAAGTTGTAAGACAGAAAGTATTTGAGGAGGCACCTAACCTCCCTTTGGAGCAAGAAGAGGATGAATGGACTGCATCGCTTCAGAAATTACAGGGTTGTTACAATATCAATGTTGATGAGGATGATGATCCTAGGAATGTGAACATCGCAGAAACTGAAGGACAGAGAGACATAGAAGGGCCTAAGATTGAATTACCTTTTATTGGGAAGCCCACCAAAATCAAGAAAGTTAATATTGGAACAGATCAAGCACCTAAGTTGGCCAACGTTGGAGATTATTAGGATGATGCCACCATTGATAAGATTACAGAACTACTACATGAATATTAGGACTTATTTCTAGCCAAGTTAACAGACATGAAGGGCATTAAAGGGCTCATGGGAGAAATGAAGATTCCATTGAAACCAGATGCAAGGCCAGTCAAGCAGAGACCCTACAGATTGAATCCCAAGTATAAGAAGAAAGTCAAGATTGAATTAGATAGAATGTTGGAAGAAAGAATCATAGAACCTGTTGAGGAATTAAAATGGATTAGCCCTATGGTGGTTCCGGATAATAAGTCAAGAGAGATCAAAATCTATGTAGACTTAAGGAAACTAAACGATGCATGTTTACATGATCCGTTCCCTACATCGTTTACTGATGAATTGTTAGATAATGTAGGACGACAAGAAGTTTACTCCTTTACATATGGATTTCCAGGTTACCACCAGATCAGGATTTCCAAGGAAGATCAACATAAGACCACATTTGCAACAAAATGGGGTTCTTTCCAGTACACAGTGATTCCCTTTGGATTGAAGAATGCACCAGCCATATTTTCTAGGGTGGTAGTTGAATCATTCAAGGAATTTTTACATAAATTTTTGGAAGCATATTTTGATGACTGGATTGTTTTTAACTTATTGAAAGATCATATTGAATGTTTAAGACTAATGTTGGATAAGTACAGGCAATGCCAGATTGTCCTGAACCTAAAAAAGTGCATTTTCTTGTCACCTTTTGGAGTATTGCTGGGACACATTGTATGTAAGCAGGGGTTGTTGGTAGATCCTTCCAAGATCACCATCATTGTTGATCTACCTCCCCCTATTTTGGTTAGAAAACTGTGCACTGCACTGGGATATATTGGATACTATAGAAATTTCATCAAAGGCTATGCATAGATAACAACACCCATGGGAAATATTTTAAAGAAAGATTGTTAGTTTCAATGGATAGAAGAATGCCAGCAGGTCTTCAACACATTGAAATAGAAAATGGTCACTGTGCCTATACTAGTTTTCCTAAATTGGATTAAGGAATTCCATGTGCACGTCGATGCCTCATCCATTGCATTAGGATCAGTGTTAGCACAACCAGGAGCAGGAGATATTGATCACCCTATAGCCTTTGCTAGCAGGAAGCTATCTACGGCTGAGATAAATTACACTACCAATCAAAGAGAAGGTTTAGCCATGGTGTACGCACTGTAGAAGTTTCGACATTAATTGTTGGGAGGACATTTTAAGATGTTCAATGATCACTCTGCATTGAAATACTTAGTCAATAAGCTATTTTTGAGGGGAATAATATGCAGATGGTTATTGTTATTCCAGAAATATGATTTTGAGATTGTGGTCAAGCCAGGAAGAATGAACAAGGGACCTGACCACTTGTCTAGGTTAGAGCATGGAGAGGAACCTACTAGCTTGGAGGATACACTACTAGACACACAATTGTTGGCCATCAGAAATTTTGATGATCACTTCACTGAGATAGTCCAGTTACTATCCACATGAATGGAACCTCACGAATATACCATTCTTCAGAAAAAACAGTTGGTAGTCTGTGATGTAGAGTTTTTACTTATTACTAGACAACTATATAAGATGGGACCTGATGAGATCTTGAGAAGATGTGATATGGAGACAGAAAGACCACTAATTCTGGAAGAATCACATGAAGGCATCATAGAAGGCACTATGCAGGGAAAGAAACAACGCAGAAGATTCTTAGAGATGGCCTCTGGTGACCTACTTTACACAAAGATACTAAGGAATACTACAGAGCCTACGATGTATGCCAAAGAGTAGGGAAACCCTCCAGAAGAGATGATATGCCTTTAGAACCTTAACTAGCCTAACATGCATTTGAAAAATGGGCTATTGATTTTGTGGGACCTATCAACCCACCAGGAAAGCGCACAAGAGCTCGATACATCATCACTGCGACATAGTATTTGACCCGATGGGCAAAAGAAAGAGCAGTCAAGGACTGTAGTGAAACTACAGCTGCACGATTCATCTTTGATGATATCATAACCTGATTTGGATGCCCAAAGGTCCTTATGAGTGATCAATGTACACATTTTATCAATAATATTATTGAATCCTTGATGTGGGAATTTGCCGTTCACCATCAGAAGAGAACTCCATACCATCCACAAGCAAATGGGACATTCGAAGCCTTCAATAAGATATTGGAAACAACACTGACGAAGATTTGTAGTGTAAACATAGACGATTGGGATTTGAGAGTATCAGTAGTGTTATGGGATTATAGAACCACTTGCAAGAAGCTAACAATGCAGACTCCCTTTAAGTTGGTTTATGGTCTGGAAGCAGTGGTGCCTATGGAATATTTGGTTCCTAGTCTAAGAATTGCAGTGTTTACAGATGTGGATGACACTGGCATTGTTCAAGACATAATTGCGCAGTTGGTGGAACTAGAGGAAGACAAGTTTATTGTAGGATTTCATCAGCAGGTACATAAGGAATGAGAAAAGGCCTACCATGACAAACATATCAAGAAGAAATATTTTAAGCAAGGAGATATAGTATTGGTATATGAAAACAAGTTCATGAAGCATCCAGGAAAATTCAAGACACATTGGCTTGGGCCATTTGAGGTCACCTATCTTACAGAAGGAGGAGCTGCACAATTAAAGACTTTGAATGGAGAATGGAAGGATGGTTTAGTGAATGGGAGCCGGTTGAAATTGTATTATGACAGCCAGCTGCCTCACATCTCTCAGTAAAAGCATAAGAAGAAGGGTCTAGGTACCAGGTGCAGTTGAAACTGGGTACTAAAGACAGAAAAGACAGTTTGCACACAGTGGGGAGGGACAAAGCATAAATAAAGTCGAAGTGATACAAAATTTTCTCTACTACAGTTCCTTGTGACGAGTCACAGGTGAGTGTTGGGGGCCTGTTGGCCCTTGGTTATGGATTCAAGAAGAAAGCGAAGAAAAAGGAAGATAAAAGACGAAGTATGAACTGTGCGGAAGGCACATGGACTGAGGATGGGTCAAAGCGATCAAAGAGGTAGAAAAGAAGGAGTGAAGTAAGGGAAAGAGAGTCGTTGAATGAGAAGATCAAGGAAGACAGATCAACAAGGAAGATGGATCGAGGAAAACTCAGCAAGTGGAAAAATACATCAACAAGTGCTTTGGAGCACCTCGCAGAAAATATGGAAAGATAGGCTGGTGAAGCCTTGAAAACGCGGGTCAAGTGGACCTAGGGTTTTAGACACCTAGGGTTTTGGTATTTAGGGTTTTGACACCTAGGTTTCAGCCTAGGGTTGTCAGAGAGTCATTGTAATGTATAAATAAAGATCGAGAGGAGTGAGGAAGGGTTCATTTGAGGTTGGTCATTTTTTGTCGTTGGTCAAGGATTTGTGATTATTGTTGTGCGATAGAGAAGTGCTGAGCGGGAGAGAATTCTTGTATTGTAAGAACTTTAGGTCGGTGCAAAGATCAACCCTGTAGCTGGGTGCACGGGGAGGGGAGAGAGAGAAAGAGAGAAATATCTGCAAGCTAAGCACCCAGATAAAACTATATATTTCCATCTTAATATATCAAGAAACACAGTTATGTGTGTTAGCATCAGAAGTCACTCCTGGATTGCGGCAAAAGAAGAGCCCAACACCCATCAGTTTATGTCACGAATAATTTAATGGGGTGGTGGAATGGATAGAGACCTAGGAAGGTATCATTTTAACTCAGAAAACTGGGCCTGGTATGTAAAACAAAGGAGGTCTTGATCTAACTTCCGTCAGTGGGTTGATTATAAAATGAGTAGATGGAAGACTTAGTAAAAGGGGTGAGCAAGACTGCCTTGGGCATCAGGCCCTTCGGCAGCTTGAGGAGGAAAAACTCAGAATACAAGATCCTCTTGGTTCAGAGATTCAAAGGAACTGAAAAGTGACTTGACTGGATCTTCCAATTCCAAATCATTCAGCGTTGAGAAAATACAAGAACTAATTAGAAACAATGCAACTATTACAGTGATCCAACCTACATCATCCTATAATAGTGCAACTCGACTG
This sequence comes from Picea sitchensis, assembly GCA_010110895.2. Classification (NCBI taxonomy): domain Eukaryota; kingdom Viridiplantae; phylum Streptophyta; class Pinopsida; order Pinales; family Pinaceae; genus Picea; species Picea sitchensis. The sequence goes on from SNQJ01S0104949.1 coordinate 63,519, forward strand.
GATCCTCCAATTCTGAGTTGTTCTAACACAATGTTAATAGAGAGATGGATAGAGGCTGACATTTATTAAACAAGAAGTCTCAAGTGCCAATACATAACCAGAGAAACCAATGCTTCATCAAAATTTACAATCAGGATCCTTGCTCAACCATCGACACTTACAAAAATGGAAAAACTGCCTACATATACTCACAGCAAAACATCAACAGTGAAATGAGATATTGCATTAAAAACATTGCATTTGCATGTCTACTGGCAGTCTGCGCATGCAGTTTCTGAATGATCGTGCACTTATGACAGACGCAATCAGACTCCTGACAACCCTGTGGATGAATCAACATGCCTTTAATCCTTTTTCATACTTTCCATTTATGATGGAGACGATGTTTAATCACCTCCAACAACTTCAATTACTGCTTCCTTGGGATCGGGAGAAACCCCAGTCAATTCTATTTTTTGGGACGTGGAGGTCTTCTCACGGTGCCACCTAGATCAACTGAACGGTCTAATGGATAAGGTGCAGAGGCTGGTGTGAATACTGGGGCACATGATGGTGCATGAACGAAGGTTAGGCAGGGATGATTTGGCATGCTCAACGTGGAAAGGGGAAGGGGAGTGATCAAGGAGACGACAGGGGCGAGACACATGGAAAGAGGGAGGATACAAGAAAAAGAGAAAAGGTGACGGGATATAATGGTAGAGAGGGGACAAATGTCGTAGGACAAGGAGGAGTGAAAGGAAGTGGGCCACGTCACGCAGACAAGTGGAGAATAGATGGTAGGGGAGAAGGCGACATAGGAGGAAACACGATAGGAGGGGGGCCCGATGACAATACCATTCCATTTTGGACCCCCCCCGGCCATATTAAAGGAAGAATGACAAAGGGGGTCCATAATCTTTTGAGCACCATTTATCTAGGTGCCCCAATCTCAACTGTTGAGAGATACATGCCCAATTCCAGACCCCCCCCCCCCTCTGTTAAAGGCAAAACAACGAGGGGGCTCCGGAATGAAACTTCGATCGCCGGTATAGGCGGGAAGATCTTGACCATCCAAATCTGTCTACTCATTAAAGTGACACGCCAACCCTTTGGGATAAATGGGTTTTCCAAATCTCTCTTTTCCCCCAAGGGGGCGCTTCTTTTAGGAAATCACCCCATACGTGATTATGTGCTAACATTAGGCTCCATGGGGGATGACATGCCCCCTGTGGGCTACCGAGAACTCTTTTGTAGCTTCAGTGCCTTGCTATTGGGTTATGGAGTCATTGCCAAAACTTAAAGGGAAAATAAAAAAAATATTTACAAACGCAGAAGAGCCATGTGTGGCTCAAGAGAAACATTTCTTCAGGAAATGCCCATTCACAAGGCCATTGAAAACTTCTTGACCCTTCAAATCTCATAACCTGTCGTTATTATTTGAAAATACTTCAGATATTTTGAAGGGCCCAACCCACAGGGATTCAAATTTTCCGTGCTTTCCCTTGTCTTTCTTAGGAGCATCCCATTTCAGTACCAAATCTCCCATATGGAAATATTCCTTCTTGGCCTTCCTATCAAAAGCCTGCTTGATCTTCTGTTGATGATCCTGAATTTTGTTCATCACATGATCTCTGGCCTGTTGGACCTCTACCAGTTGATGAATTCTTCTGATCATATCATCAATTCTTTTGATCATATCATCAGGCTCTCCTTGATAATCCTGGAGGAATTTTGCTATAGGCATGGCTAGCTGAGAAGGAAAAACAACTTCTATTCCATAAACCAATTGAAAAGGGGAGGTGCCTATGGATCTCTTTGTGGTCACTCAATCAGCCCATAGAGAGAATTTCAATTTTGAATCCCAGGCCTTTTTGTTGTCCTCTAACAATCTTTTGATGATCCTTATCAGGATTTTGTTGGAGGAATTTGCTAAACCATTGCCCTGGGGATAGTATGGTGTGAAGTGAATCAGTTTGATCCCAAATTGCTCACAAAATTTGACTAATGGTTCAGCTTTGAAAGATGATGCGTTATCAGTAACAATATTGCTTGGGTAGCCGAATCTTGTGATGAGGTCTTCTAGGAACCCAATGATCACCTTATGGGAAGCACTCATGGTGGGGATAGCTTCTATCCACTTGGTAAATAAATCCATGGCAGTCAGGATCCATCTATGTTGTCTACTGCAAGCAAGGTGGATCTCCTTAATAAAGTCTAGGCTCCACTACTAGAAAGGTCCTGAAACGACCACAGGCTTTAAGGGTAGAGACTTAAGCTGTTTCTTTCTTGAGAACCTTTGGCATTTGATGCAGGTTATGACCTCCTTACAGACATCAATTAATAAGGTGGTCCAGTAATACCTAGCCCTGAGGATTTTGTAGGTTGTGGTTTTCTAGAAATGATGCCCTCCACATAGGTTTCTATGAAATTCAACAATGATCCTTTCAGCCTCTTGTGGATTCACACATTTTAAAAGCACCCCCAGGGGGTCTTTCCAATAAAAAAACTTGATCAACAAGGCAGTATTTGATTACTTTGAGATTTAGAGATATTTCCTTTTTCCTTTGCAGGCCATCAGGAGGCCACAACTCTTGCAGAAAATATATGACATCCTTATACCAAGGACATCGTGCCAACAGGGGTTCTGCTTGAGGTTCTGCATCATACAACTGATCTTGCTGATTTTATGAGTATTCATTAATGAAACTTACCCGCAAAGCTTTGCAATTTTCTTCAACCAACAACTTGTCTAAACCTTGAACTTTGATCAATTTGGTAAGCCTTATCTCTAGATCAAACTCTAGGATCTTGGCTATCCATTTACTCCTCCTCCCGTCTATGTCAGGCTGAATAAGAATGTCCTTTATAGCAGTTGAAGGAACATAGGCAATGATTTTGATTGTAGGACATAGACTCTAAAATCTTTGAGAGATTTCACCAAGGCATAGGCCTACTTCTCTATGATGTCGTACCTGACCTCAGCATCCCTTAATGCTCTGCTAAAATAGGCAATAGGATGTTCCAGCCCGGCGTCATTTTTTTGTAGTAAAGCAGCAACCACTGTGTCAGATGAAGCAAAGGAGAAAATCAGGAAATCCTTTGAGTAATCAGGACTGATAAGAACATGAGCTTCAGTCAATGATTTCTTTATCTGCTCAAAGGAATTTTGAGCCTTAGAATTCCACATTACTTCATTTCCCTTCCTCAACATGGTTGTTATAAGCTTTACCATTTTAGCAAAGTTAGAAACAAACCTCCTTAGGAAATTAATTTTTCCAAGGAAAGACTGGAGTTCTTTCCTAGATCTTGGGATTGACAAGGCTTGGGTTGCTTCAACTCTGCTGGGATCAATTTTGACCCCTACTGTCGATATTATGTGGCCCAGTAACTTTCCCTCCTTCATGGCGAACAGAGATTTTTTGGGATTCAATGAAAGGCCAAAACTTCTACATTTCAGAAAAACCTTCCTGAGATGACAATAGTGTTCTTTATTAGATTTGGAAAAGACTATTATGTCATCCAGATAGATGACCACAAACATATCATTTTCCCCAATGAAAGCTATTTCCATGGCTCGCTGAAAATTCCCCCCCGCATTCATCAATCCAAAGGGCATTTTAGCATACATGAAAGTGCCCCATGGAGTGGTAAACGCTATCTTTTCTCTGTCCTCAGGCAGAATAGAGATTTGATTGTAGCCAGAGAAGCCATCAGTCATGGAAATCCTAGATGCTCCTGTTACCCTCTGCAATATATGTTCCATCTTCGAAAATTCTTCAAAAGCTTCCAAGAATCTTTTGATCTCAAGATCATCCTCGAACACCTTCCAATGTTTGACATTGTCAGGTATGGAGGGCATGTATTTCACTTCTACATCATATCTGAATTTGGGTGGCAGGGGCACTTTGAAATTGCTTGTTGATGTAGCCAGATAATTAGCCACTGTGTTCTTCTCTCTTGGAATGAATGAAATGTTAAATGCTGAGAAGAAACTGTCGATTAGGTGCCATACCTCATTTTTGTAACTCCTGAGTCGAGGATTCTTGGCCTGATAAGCATTTTTGATCTATTTGACTATCAATTCTGCATCTCTAAACACTGCTACCTCTTGAATCCCAATTTCCTTTGCAGCTCTTAAACCTAAAACAAGAGCTTCATATTCTGCCACATTGTTGGTTGTCTCAAACTCTAGATTGTATGAAAGAGATACGGTTTCCTGAGCAGGTGACACAAAAAACACTTCGGCACCAGCCCCTTCATTGGAAGAGGCTCCATCAAAGAACTTTTTCCAGACCGAGGTGATGGGGGGAGAAATTTTATGAGAAGTAGTGGGCTTCTTTCTGAGTTTAAGAAGAGGCTCGGGAGCATTAGTGAGTTGTAGTAAACTGGAACCTAGATCTGTGTCAAGAGAAAAGATAGGATGGTTGGTAGGATTGGCTTCGTCACTGATTATGTAGGCTAGTTGGGCTTCTCTGTATAGTCTCCTATGTTCTCTCTGAAACACTAGAATAGTAGCATAAGTTAGGTCCATTTGAAGGGTTCCCCTGAGTCTTTTTATCTAGGATCTTGATAAAAACATACTGAACTTGGGGGGAACATTAGCCACTACAATGTCCATGACCACACTTTTCATGGGTCGCTGAAACAAGGTCACAACCAAATCCTTGATGACTCTTAGACATTGAACTTTCCTGGATTCAAAGGAATAGAGGTCATGATAGGCTCTGGTGACTTCTAGTCCTAATTATTCCATGACAGATTTGGGAATGAGGTTTTCGAAATCCCCTGAATCCATCAAACAGTTGTGTAACACCTTGTCATGTATGTTCAAGGATGTGTATAAAGGAGGAGATGAATCATTTTTTCCTTTTACCATAGGACCTAGGATGACTGTAGCTTTTCATCTTGCAAATTTATTGAGTATGTGGGATAGCATGAGGCTTCAAACTATAATAGTTCAGAGAGGCTTTTTTTGAACACTTCATGTTTGATCAGCTCGGAGAGGGGCATAGGGATTCTGATTTTTTGAATTTCGTGCTCAAAGTTAAAAGAGGATGCAAGCTTTGGAATTCCCCTTACTTCAAGCACATGAATCTAGACCATTGGAGAGAGGGGTTGGGTCTTCTTACCTTTGTTTCTATCTGCTAATTCATTAGCAGGTTTCTCCGTTCTAATGAGATGTTCAGGAACATCAGGTGCTTCTGTCTTCTTCTTGGATCTTATGTTATACTTGTTCTGGATGCTGCTAGCCTTGTCTTCCTTGCTCATCTCATTTAGATGACTTTCCATGAGAGACTCCTCATATGTTGATTGAGTAAGGTGAGGAAAAGGAGAAGTATCTCCGAAGCAATGGATTTCAGGATCAAGCCCGTCTATTTCCCCTTCTTCATCATTAGCTACAAAATTATTTTGAAGAGGGGCCTGAATCTTCTGATCTTCTCTATCTCTTCCCCTCTGGTCCCTTTATATAATCTGGGGAGCATTATTGTTCGGCCTCCTAAAATTTCCTTTGTTTTCGGTATTTTGAGGATTTATGCATGTTTGCTTCCCCTCTACCTTCATTTTCTCCATCTCTGTGGATAGAGAGTTCACTATCTTGGTCAATTCATCCACTTGAGGGTAAGGGACAAAGGGGTTAGAAGTCGAGGCTTCAGATCTTCCCTTTCTTTTGTCTGCATCAATCTTGTTTCTCAATTTGTCAACTGCCAATACATTAGATCCCACTTCTATGGCCATGTCTTGCATTTGAGCTAGGGAGGTAGCTCTTCTCTCTCTCAATATAAGGTAGAAGTTAGGGTCGAATGCATTAGCATAAGAGATTTTAGCAGAGGCTTTTGTGGGTTTTATATCAGCAGGGATCTTATTATACATCTTATTGAATCTTTTGGAGAAGTCAGAGATAGTCTCTCCTTCCTTTTTCTTCAAGGACCCAAACTCTGTCATGTAATACATAAAATCTTTTTTATCTCCCCATTGCCTTAGGAAAGTATTATATAGAGCTTCAATCCCATCAATAGATCTGGGGGCCAATCCCCTAAACCATTTTCTTACCTCACCATCAAGGCTCTGGACAAAGACTCTCATCTAGACATCTTCATTTTCAATGTTCAGGTTGTCTACGTAACTGTAGAAGGCAGCAAGGTGCTCTTCCGCAGTTATGTCCTCTTCCCCAGTGAATTTAGGCATATATTTCAAGTAATCTCCAGTAGGGAGAGGATTCATAGGTTGAGGTAGGATAAAGGGGGCATATCTGGTAGCCACTATGGCATCCATTATGTTTAGAGGCGGATTAGCACCTGCCATGGGAAAAATAGGTATAGGAGAACTAGGAGGAGACGAGGCTTGAATCAGAAAGACAGATGTCAGGATGCTATATTAAAGATTTTAATGTCCTGAAAACACTGAATTGTCAAACCGGGGTAAGTGAACTTAGAGCTGCTACATTGTATGTGCTGGTAAGATTCTAATTATTATCTAAAGGTTATTCTTAGAAGAAAACACAAACTCACTCTTAGAAACTGAACCCTAATGATTATTTTGAAACTTATCATCTCCTATTTAATTCATCAAAGGAAAACAATTCTGTGCTTAAGTGCAGGTACTTCTATTTCTGGTCTAATGTGATTTCACAAGACTATCTACCACTATCTTTAAACATCTAATCATCATTATTTCTATATAAGCCATAAAAGAAAGATTATTTCCTAAAATCCTTTTAATCTAAACATCAAAAATAAGTCTGAATCTATCCACAGGAAAATAAAGAAATATCCTATTTACCCTATTGGTATTGGAAGCTTCCTTTAATTCAATTGCAACCTAACTATCCTAACAGAACAGAGTAAACTAACTATCCTAATCAAGGTAGAGTAAATTCAAACTCGCATTCTCTTTAATTCACGTGCAGATTGAAAACTGGAAATAGAGCAAATCTAGTTCATGATTTAAGTTCTACAGGAATCAATTACGCTTTCAACATTCATCAATGTAGAATATATTAATATGCTGGAAACGATACAATTTGAAGAATGGTTAAGCAATAATCTGAACAAGGTAATTCCCGAACTCAAATAAGCTAACATGCATGCAAATCCTAAGATACTGAAATAAACTAGCTCTAATACAGAAAGAGGCAGTGACTTGAACCTGTTGGCGGGCCCAACCAAGAGGTGCAATCGCCGAAGAGGAAAACCAGAGCTACTCAAATCATTCTATGAAAACATTGTTCATGCTTCACGCTCCATTTACTCAGAAAAATAACTCAAGTCATATAACAACGAAGTAACATAATGCATAAGCAAATTGTATTAGAAGAAATGTATATCTCATAGCATAACATAACTAACACTTCTTGAGAGTGATCTTCTGTTTATATAGATCCTCCTCAAAAAAAATTGTTTAAAAAAAAAATGCATTAATCTAAATGGATCCCAGATCCAAAAATAACTCAAAATCAGTTAAAACAGAATTCACATCTTCATGACACGCAGTGTCAAGAAGTGTGGATCATAAAGCATTAACAACTCAGTTCTATAATCTCGCCTTGAATCATCATATTGAGTTATGACTCAATCTATCATGTAAATCGCACTGTCTACCACTCTGGCCATGTCGTGCGGATCTTTAGCAGCTTCTTTGGTATCTCCACTGGGTGCGAGCTGGTACCTGGTACTGGTAAGTTCTGTTTCAAAGAAATAGTACCTAACTCATGCCACATTAGTATCAACATTAATTTAAAGTATCAAAATACATAAAAATAACTTGAATCGTACGAATACCTTGAATAGCCCATTTAGTTGTAAAAGGGTGTCAAATGTGTCATAACAAGGCCAGAAGGGAGTGATACTAGGTATGAAAATAGAGGTCTTTTTGATATGATGTAGGCAAAAATATAGTCAAAACTGGAGACTAACATTCCCCCAAACTGAAGTCTTTGCCTATCCTTAGACAACAAAAAGTCAAAAACTGAGATTCATCAGAGCGTTGCAGCAGCTGCAACCAACATTTGTAACTTCTCATGTTTCTTCATATTTCTGATTTCCTTCTTGAGGACTCGATTGATGCTGATATGCTTCCTGACAATCTTCTGCAGTCTCCTATTCCTCTGGAAAAGACCCTTATTCTTTCATTTTAATCTTTCAATTTTGTACAAGAAATGAGTTTGCTTGACTTTCATGAGTTCATTTTCTGTCTTGATATGTCGATCCAATATGGTGTATTCATGTATCTTCTCTTTCAACCTATTATTCCTGCTTTCTAATCTGGCTACCATTGGTCTCAATGATTTACTGGAGGAAATTTCATAGTAAGATTCAAATGTTTTATCATGTTCTGGCTGTGTTTGAGGATTGGATGTGTGAGTGAACTCATCTGGACTTTGATCATGGGTGTCAACTAGATCGGGATTGTCACCTGGGCTGAGTTCAAGAGTGAAATCTTTAGAGCAGGGGTATCTATTGGCATTTGAATTGGCTCATTCTGCTCAATTTCTTTGGGCACAGTAGCTTGCCGACCCACTTTACAGACTTTTCGAATTAATTGGGAAAGAGTCCAAGTCATTTCAGAGGATTCTGGAGCCTCCTCATGATCATCCACACTTTTTAACTTCTCCTGTGGTGGGTAACTGGGCACAGAGTTATCCATACCTGACAATGTGCTTTTACATTTCCGTTTTGGATTTCTCGTAGGTTTGTCAGTCAACTCTGCTAGTTCTTCCATGTCAATAATGTTCATAATAGCTGGGGAAGGAATCAGAATTTCAACATTTGCCTCCGTAGGAGTAGTGTTCTTCACAGTTTTATGATTGGTTTCCACTCCATCAGACCCATGGGAATCAAATGAATGTTCTGTACCAGGGTCTCCAGCACTGGCTTCAATTGTGCTATGTAGTATATTCTTAGGGTCATCACAGATTTTGGTCGGGGTTCTAACATCATTTTTCCTAGAGTTCAGCTTCTTCTGTGGAGGAGCAGGCTTACCACTTTTATCTTTAGACTTGTCAGAGGCTAGGGTTCTTACAGTGAACATATCCCAAGTTTCTTGTTTATGGGACAACGCAGACTTAATCAATATCTTGACAAGACCAAAATGAAATAAACTTCCTCGAAAATATTTGGCCTTTCGGACCTGTTTTGCCATTTTCTTTAAACTTTTCAACAGAAAGTAGGGTATGTTCAACAAATGATTACCTTTCAAATGTAGCAGGAGTCGGGCATGGCAGGGAAATACGATTGTATATTGTCCTTCTAGGTGAGGTAACGTTGGAGGATAGCTAGCAACTGAGCCCATTTTGGTTCTAACCATGACCGTGATGTGCCCTTTGACCATTGTATATTCCGGTACTGTGGTTTCAGAAGCTGTGTGCAGAGCTTCTTGTCAACAGGATGGCCCTTTCTCCATCTTTGACCAGTGGTGGGCAGTTGACTTGCTTCCGAAATGAATTTTTCTGTGACTTGAAACTCTAGCTCACCCACTTTAGCAAACCCACCCTAAAAACGTAAAGAAAACTGAAGCGTAATTGAATCATCATATCCATCAAATTTCTTGAAAAATAGCTCCCATCCCGCTTTCTGAAAAATGTCTCTAGTGGCTTCATACTCTGGAAGGGCCTCTAAGTCTGCATATGTCTCCGGTTCATGACGATTTGCCACCATGATTTCACTTAATATCACAGGAAAGGTCCACAGGTGAGTAGCAAAATTTAGATGAGGGCAACAAGGGAATAGAGTGTGATGTGTGAAGTAGTTGGGAGAAGAAACATAGGAGAACATTTGAATTGTCATGGGGATCGATGGCGTGTAGGGAAATGATGATAGTCATACATAAGGGAAGAGTGTTATCATATATGAGTCGTGTCGAACTCGGCCAAGGTAATGTTGTGCATTGTCATGATATGAAATTTCGATGTGGATTGGTTTATTAGGTACAGAGTATGGGTATAATGAAACATTATGGCGTAATAAGGCATTCTCAGTTCAAACTATTAATATGTAATTTAATACATTAAATCAACATGAACTAAGTGTACCTGAATTAGATTACCTATCCCCTTGTTATGCATTTCTTGATGTGGAGATTTTTGAAGTCAAGTCTGTATCTGGAGGGCGTGAAAATTGTAATTTGCACTTGTATTTCTGATGACCACTATAGCTGATGGATTTTGTGCTGGTACTAATGAAACAATCTAAAATCTGCAAAGAAATTTGAACCAATAATATCCTTCTGAGAAAAAGACTTTCTGTTTATAACACCAAATTATCTAATGATTATCCCTGAACCTGGGTTTTGTCCTGTCCTGAAAAAGATCAATTGAAATCATGTCTTCAACAGCTTCAAAGCTTTAACCCATGGTACAATTCTTATTTGTGTGAATAAATGTTCTGAAGTCGAACACAAAAAGAAATCATCGGATTACCGGCCATTAATGAATGTCGTTAACCAATGCGAGATGACCCACCAATGATGTCAATGGGCCTCAAGGTACCTATAGCACATCCTAACAGGTACGAATAAAGGTCTTGGTGTCAAGTCACCTGTAGGATCTATCAACCAAGAGACATTGGTGTATTCCTAGGGTTGTTAGCAAGGACATATTCCATTGAGGCATGCAGAGTCCAAGGTACTAAATAATCTCTAATCTCTACTCCAGATAAGGTGCTGATGTCGATGGAGTGAGATTTGTTGGAAGGTGGACCTTAACGTATTCCACATCATCCAACGCAAGTGCAGATAGAAATCTTGCAGACATAATATTTGGAACAGTAATCACTTACTTGTGGATTTTATGAGCCCAAGTTAGTATATGCTCATTGCTTCCTCATGTTTTGAGAGTCTGAGAAAATGCTAAAAGAAAACTCTAGGGGGGTTTCTTTCCCATCATAATTTACTAGGTCTGGTAAAGAATAATCCTTTCCTGATAAATGCCCCTTTCATACTTTAATGACCAGTCAAAGGGAGCAAACAAGCTCAAATTTATTCATTTCAAAACAAGTCAGTTAAATTGATAAGAAAATTTCATGAAATAAAATAGTCTTACCTTCTTACCTGTTGCAGGAGAGTGATGAAGTTCAGTTCTATACTTGCTTTGAAAAAACTGTAAAACTGAAAACAATATATCAACATATCCAAAAAGAAAGAATGTTTTTTTTCTTATATATTTATTATTTGATTTTTTTTTTTATTTTTTGGTAAAAAATTATTATTTACAAAATCTAAAAATAGCATGAATGATCAAAGATCAGTAGGAGGAGAAGACTCTTCTCCCACCATCTTTATTTCTGTTTTCTTGGCAACTTCCTGTAGAAAATCATCTTTTGACAAGGGTTTGTTATACACTTTTAATCGATGTCCATTTACTACAAAGGAATTCTGAGAATCATCTATGGTCTTAATCCTGACAGAACTATTATCAAAAACAGTTTCTACTTCATAAGGTCCCAACCACCTTGTTGTAAGTTTCCCTTTGAAAGTTTTGTATTTGGAATCGAAAAGTAATGCCCAATCCCCTGGTTGAAAATGTTTTTTCTTAATGTATTTATCATGCCATTTTCTACATTGATTTTGTACAAGGATAGTTCTTTGAAGAGCATCTTGCCTAATTTCTCCCAATTCATTTAGTTGCACGACTCTCTGTTTCTGTGCTTCATTCAAATTCAACCCTAATTCTGCTGCTAGGCCAAGGTATGAATCTGAAATTCTATGGGAAGGAGAATTTGCTTGCCAAATACCAATTCGTAAGGAGTATGACCAATGGTATTTCTCCATGTAGTCCGGTATGCCCATAAAGCCTCTGGAAGTCTATCTGCCCAATATTTATGATGTAAATGTATTGTCTTGGTCAGAATAGCTTCTAGAACTTTATTCGTAGATTCCACTTTCTCATTGGCTTGTGGATGGTATGGGGAAGACTTACAGTGTTTTATCCCATATTTATCTGTGAGTTCTTTCATCAATTTGGAAGTAAATTGGGCACCTTGTTCGGTAACAATATCTCGTGGGACACCGAAGCGGGTAAAGATATCTTCATAAATAAACTCAACCACTGATTTCTCAGTTGCTTGATATAAGGATTTTGCCTCTACCCACTTGGTCACAAAATATGTGCACACCAAGATGTACTTCTTCTTTCTTGACATTGGGGCAATTGGCCCTACAAAATCAAGTGCCCATTTATCAAATGGTTCAATCACAACCTGTGGTTGTAAGGGCATCTCGTCTGCTACAATGGGCCTTCCCATCCTTTGACAACTATCACAACTTCTCACATATTTTGTTGCATCCTTAAACAGTGTTGGCCAATAGTATCCTGATTGTAAGACTTTATATGCCATTCTCTTATCAGAGAAATGTCCTCCACATGGACCATCATGACAGGCCTGAAAGATATTGGGAATCTCATCTTCCCGGACGCATCTCCTAATGATCATATCAGGACTTGTATAGAAAATATCACTTCCCACCCAAGAATAGTAAGCACTTTGTTGAATAATTCTTTTCTTTTGTGGTGGTGATAAATGAGCTGGTAATCTTCCTGTAGCTAAGTAATTTGTTGTATCTGCAAACCAAGGGGTCTTAACAGCTACTGCAAACAAATTTTCGTTAGGGAAATTATCATTCACTGGGATGTCAGTGCTATCTTGAGGAATACGAGAAAGAAAATCCACAACTACATTCTCTTTCCCTGGCCGATCAACTATAGTGATGTTAAATTCTTGAAGCAACAAAAGCCATTGTGTGATTCTTCCAGTAGTAACTGGTTTGTTCATCAAAAATCTGATAGCAGAATGGTCAGTATGTACAAAAACCTCATATCCAGTAATGTAGTGACGAAATTTGTTAATGGAATGAACTATTGCTAAAAATTCCTTCTATGTTACTGTGTAGTTCAATTCAGGAGGAGTAAGGTTTTTGCTGGTAAAGTAAATTGCATAATTTTGTTGGTTTTCTTTTTGTCCAAGCACTCCTCCTAAAGAAGTGTCTGAGGCATCAGTTGAAATATGGAAGGGAAGGGACCAATTTGGTCCTCTGAGAATAGGTGCCATGGACAATTTTGCTTTTAAATTCTCAAAAGCACTCTGACAATTATCATCCCAACAAAATTCTCCATATTTTGCTAACAGTTTAAACATGGGGCTGGCTATCTTTGTAAAGTTTTCAATAAATCGACGATAATATCCAGCATGCCCCAAAAAACGTCTCACATCTTTTTGGGTTTTTGGAGGGGAAAGATTAACTATCACCTCAATTTTGGCTGGATCAACTTTAATTCCTTCTGCAGACAAATGATGACCCAACACAATTGCCTCATTTAATAGCATTTTACATTTTTCATGACTAAGGGATAAATTTGATTCCTGGCAGTGAATCAAGACTTTCTCTAGATTACTTAAGGCTTCTTCGAAAGTGTTACCATAAATAGTAAAATCGTCCATGTAAACTTCCACACAATCATGAATTAAGTCAGCAAAGACCCCAAGGACTGCTCTCTGAAATGTAGCAGGAGCATTGCATAATCCAAAAGGTAGCACTTTATAAGCATAAGTGCCCCAAGGACATGTAAATGTTGTTTTGTCCTAGTCTTCAGGAGCAATTTGAATCTGATTGTATCCACTATATCCATCGAGAAAAGAAAAATATATTTTTCCAGCCAAGGTATCCAAAACCTGATCTATAAAGGGTAAAGGAAAATAGTCTTTTAGGGTTGCCTTGTTCAGCTCCCTAAAGTCTACACACATTCTCCATTTCCCTGTCATTTTCTTAGGTACCACAACAAGAGGTGAAACCCATTTGCTGTCAGAAATTGGATAAA
>SNQJ01S0104950.1:0-13354 GCA_010110895.2 Picea sitchensis
GTTTTTGTTTAATTCTTGTTAATAGCTTAGTTGTTTTCTTTCTAACCTTTTACCATACAGCTGTCATGACTAGCAGAGCCCAACTAGGCATGTAAGCACTCACTTTTTGCTCACACATCGACGAAAAGAGTGCAAACAAAAGCCTCTTCAAGTAAACCTAAAGCAGCTAGATCACGGAAAATCAATAAACTCCTGCAACAGGTCTATGAAATGGAATTCTTGGAAAGGGTTATTAAAAAAGACAACATAGACCTGACTGAAATAAATGCATAGCTTTTAAAAATAAACCAAACCCTCAAAGAGAAGCATGAAAAGATTAAAGACAGGAACAGGGTATTGATCAGGGAAAACATGAAGCTGTATAGACAGCTTAGAATTCTGAGGTTGAAGTTAAAAGAGTTTCAATCACCAACACAGGAGAAAATTGGATTGGAAACTCTAGCTAACTTAGCTACAACCATGGTAGACACACCAGAGCCTTCCACATAGCCAGCAAAAGTTTGCAGATCGGCACGAACAAGGGTTGCCTCATCCAAGGAACCTTGAACATCAAAAAAGGATCCAAGGTAAGCATTTTTGCAAATTTTGAAGTTTTCTCAAAGCTGAAGTTTCGGTGGTTTAGGCGAACAGGACGAATGTTCATTAACCACTGAAAACAGGGATTTCGGTAGATAATCCATTCAGGAGCTTTCTAGGTTAAGCACTGAAAGCCTGTCATTTACAGAATGATCAAGTTTTTGCACAGATCGAAGTTTTTTGAGTTGGAAAGGTTTGAAACCTCTTCGAATGGACATTTGATGAATTGCCAAGACAGATCCAATCGCTATTTTTTATAGATTATGGAAAGAAGAGGTGTTTCAAAGGTTTTTGGTGTCCTTGACAAAGACAGAAAATCAGGACGCTTACTCACATCAACAGATTCGAATTTGTATCTCTTGGAGAGTCATCATTCAGCCTTGGAAGGATATCCTACATTGCACCATCACTCAACAAGAGATGAAGACCATGAAATCTGGGATTGACCTCATTTTTGGGGATCATTCCACATCTTTTGCAACTAAATTTTGACTTTCTATCTTTAGCATATTTGATCCATGTTTTCAGGATCTCAAGACTGCATTGTAAAGCTATAAAGCTAAAGGTAGAATAGGAACTAGAGGTTCGACTTTGGATAATTTTTCATATTATGTACTCAAACTTCTCATTTTCATATTGAGTAATACAAGCTTCTTTTGCCATAACTTGTTCAGATTTCATCTTCCTATCTATTCTGTACTTGCACCTGGATAATATATTCATGTTGTTATGCTTGTTTATGCCCGATAACTGTCATCTTATCATTGCATTCATAAGTTAAACTTTGCAAGTATTCTTGTGATTATTGTAATTGGCCATTCATATATTCTTTATATGTGATTCTGCTGATATAATAGTTTTTTCTCCATACATCCCTTTATTTGTAAACTCTTTGAACATTTTTGGTTAAAAGCCTTGTCCATCTAAATGTGTTCATGCATGTTTTGAGTGAGAAATGATTTAGTCCTCTGACTTGATCCAAACCCACACTTATTATTGAGAAAATAGTTACCAAAAGATTAAGTTACCAGGCATCTCTGACTTACAGCCTAGGAGAGTTTCCTGGAGTGATAACAAACTGGCGCCGTTGTCGGGGAGAGGAGATCAAAGCTCAGCTTCCTTGGGAGACGACATAGATCTAGATTTGATGATAGACAAAGTCTGGACATCATTCGGGTTGTAATTATCTATCTAGCGACTCCATTGAAATGAAGTGGCTCCAAAAAGAGCTCACACCAGGGCAAACCAAGAAGGCCCTCTGACAACACCAGTTCCTGACCCTGAGAAGATCATCACTAGGGGAAAATATTTACAAAGACAGGCTTTCGGATCTGCAAAGACATTAAATTTAGGTATTCAAACTGACACTTCTTATTTCATATCTAAAAGGCCTCTAGTCGAATCCCCTACTGCTGAAACTCATAGTTCTCAGGAAATTGAAAATTTATCTCAAATATTGAAGGTAGAGGAACCTTCACTTTCTTCTAATATTACTGACTCTGTTCTTAAGCATGATATTTTGTCCCATCCTAAAGAGATAATTACAGGGTCCTCTCAGCAAAAGGAAACCTCTTCTTCATCTTCTTTGAATTCCTCACCCACCAAACCTACAGAAGGTGTTCTCTACACTCATACTAATCTGCCTGTTCTTGAAGATATTTTACATGATTTGTCCTCTAAGGGAGAAGAAATTTTAGCCTTGTTGCTCGGTCAGTTTTATAAGGCCTCTTATTTTTCACCCATTCCTGAAAATTATGTTCAAAGTGAAGTGAGACAACCATTTTATTTTAACTCAGTCATCCCATCTCCACCTTCATCTCCTGTTAATTCTTATTTTATATCAACCCCCAAGACTTCCATGGTTGCCCCTTTAACCAAGAGGGAACAGATTTTGGAAAATAGGTATGCTCCACTTGTATTGCCAAATCCTTTGTCTTCTATGCCAACTGGAGATTATCATAAATATATGCCAAAGTTTACCGAAGAGGGGGATTATACCACTGAAGAACATATTGAAGCTTTTTATGCTTATGCTGAAAATATTAACATTTCAGAAGAAGATGTGTGGACCAAAGTTTTTGTTCAGAGTTTGGATGGCCAAGCCCGGAAATGGTTCAAAGAACTACCGGAAAATTCAGTCACAGGTATTGAACAATTGGATGAGGTATTTTTAAAACACTGGGGAGAAAGAAGAGATCTGTTATATTACATTTCTGAGTTTGGAAATTTAAGGAGCGAAGATGGAGAGTCGGTCTCAGACTTCATCAAAAGATTTAATAGAATGTTTGGCAACATCCCCGCAGAGATCAAACCAAGTGACGCATCGGCCAAGATCACATTCTTTGTTGCCTTTGATCCAGATTTTTGTCTAATCATTAGAGAAAGAAGATCAGCCACACTTTCTTTAATGAAAGATGTTTCCCTCGAGGTTGAATCAAACATTATAGCATCTCAGAAGCTCAAAGGAAAGGTTGAGACAAAGAAGTCTATTGTTGAGCCCTCTTCTTCTTCTAATAGTAAAATCGAAAAGATGGCAAAGATGTTGGACAACTTGACATCTTCCAGAATCAGCAACCAGCAAGGGCAAAAGAGCCAAATACTTTTGCCCCGAGAAATCCAAATGCTTTCCCTTACAGAAGGAACAATCCACAAGTCCAGATCCTTTAGAGAGACAGGAATGCATATGATGATCAGAGAATCAGACCACCTTTTCAAAATGAAATGTTAGATGAAGAACAACAACCATCTCATGATGAAGTCGAAGAAGCAGATGAAATAAATTGTTTTGGTGACAAAAATGATTCTTCCTTTTTAACACAAGTAGACTATGAAGAAGCCCTGATGGACCAGCAAATTCATGAGGTGAGTATCAAAGAATCTATCTACTTGACAGATGACCAGAAAGTTTATAACTTAATATCCAAGAATGTTGTGTTGAAACCATTGCTCGCTACTCCTGTGAAGAACAAAGAAGTTGCTACTCCGGTGAAGAGTAAAGAAGTTGTTGCCAAGAAACCTACCACTCATGTAAAACAGACCTCCTCTCCTGCAAAACAATAGCAAAAGAAAACACAGCCCCTAGCCAAGGAGCAAGTCAGTCTCAAAGATCCTTCCAATGAGGTAAAAGCTTCTGATAAATCAGCTTTCTCTTTTGATTTCGAATCAGAAATTCAGAAAGTAAAGATACCTATGCCTTTAACTGAACTCATGAAGAATAAAATATTTAAATCAGCCATCCTAAAGTCCCTTGAACCAAAGACCTCTTCATCTATTTATTTTGTTAACCTACAAGATGACAAGCCAACAGTAACTATAGGGCCTATGATAGAAGATCGAGATGATTCTTGTCCACCATTCTATATATCCCTAAATGTCCATGATAAGATCCTCCATAATTTCTTGCTTGATTCTGAGGCGTCACATAATCTTATGCCCAAAGAAGTGATGGATGAGATTGGGCTTGAGGTTACCAAACCATATCATGATCTCTTCTCTTTTGATTCTAGGAAAGTCAGATGCCTTGGCCTCATAAAAGACCTTGTTATAAACCTTGCCCAATTGTCAATGAGAAGCATGGTAATGGATGTGGTGGTTGCTGATATCCCACCTAAGTTTGGGCTCCTCTTGTCTCGTCCATGGGGCAAAAGTTTAGGAGGTACCTTGCATATGGATCTTTCATATGCTATGATTCCGGTGTTTGGAGGAGAGATGAAAAGACTTTATAGAGAGAATCAACTTTCCTACATCATCAACGATGCGAAAAATTATGTAAATCATCCTATTTATGTTGTGGATACAAATTTTGGCTCGTGCATTCTTCAAATAGATGATTCTCAATCAACTCCTATGCAGCTTGTGAAGCCTATCGAACAACAAACTGATGATAAGAACGTTTCAGTCTGGATCATGTATTTTGATGGGGCCAGTACTAAAGATTCAGCAGGTGCAGGGGTAGTTTTGATTTCTCCTTCAAAGGAGACTATATCTTTGTCTTTTAAGCTCGATTTCAAAACTACTAACAACATAGCAGAGTATGAGGCCTTGCTGTTGGGATTAAATTCAGCTAAGGATATGGGGATAAAAGGTTTAAAGGTATTTGAAGATTCGGATCTCATCATACAACAGGTAAATAGTACCTTTCAAGCAAAGCATGTCAAATTGAAAGCCTACAGGGATGAGGTATGGAAAGTACGAGACTCTTTTTCTATTTTTGAAATTTCTTATATACCCAGGGATATGAATCAGCTTGTCGATTCCCTTGTTGTTTCAACCAGCATGTTTATTCCTCCCATGCCCCCCAGGCTCAGTTATGAAATCCAAGTCAAATATAGACCATCTTTGCCCGACAATATTAAATACTAGAAATTTTTTGAGGATGATGATGAACTTAACAGATTTCTTCAAGTGGTAGATGAATTTTCTGATATGCATGTTGATCAGCAGAATCTAAATCTAGAAGAATCCGAAAAGCCTAAGCTAAAACAAAGATTGGGTCAGCATGATATTGTTCAACTACCTAACAATTATATACCTCGAGGTTTGGTACCTCTCAAAAAGCTTTTTGATCATAATGATGTTCCCTACAAGCCAAATAAAAAGGAGAAAGATCCTGATGTTCATGAGCACAACATAGGGGACAAAATCCAACCTAAATTCATTAATCTGTCCTCTGAATTGACTGCTGATCAGAAGTCAGAATATTGCAGCGTCTTGAAAGAATTTTCTGGTGTTTTCTCTTGGAAATATAGTGATCTAAAGACTTATGACCCTGATATCATTCAACACAAGATCCCTCTTGAGAAAGACACCATCCATTTCAAACAAAAGCTCAGACCTATCAGTCCTCTTCTTTTACCTGTGACTGAAAGAGAAATTAAAAATCTTCTTGATGCCAACATCATAATCCCTTTGAGATACTCCAAATGGATTGCAAATCTAGTAATAGTGAGAAAGAAAAATGGTGAGGTCAGACTATGTGTGGACTTCAGAAACCTAAACAGATGCTCTAAGAAAGACAACTATACCCTACCTAAAATGGAACATTTGCTGCAAAGGATTTCAGGGGCTAATGTCATGTCTTTCCTAGATGGTTTTTCCGGCTATAATCAGATTTTTGTCCATCCTGATGACCAGGAGAAGACTGCATTTACTACTCCTTGGGGTACCTTTATGTACGCCAAGATGCCATTCAGATTAATGAATGTCGGGGCCACGTTTCAAAGGGCCATGAACATAGCTTTCGTGGGGGGAAAGGACAAGTTTGTCCTCATATATCTTGATGACATCACAGTTTATTCCAGCAGTCATGAGGAGAATCTAAAGCATTTAAAAAGAGTGTTCTTGAAATGCAAGCAGTTTGGAATCTCATTGAATCCCAAAAAGTCCCAGTTTGCTCTCAGGAAAGGTAAGCTCTTAGGCCACATTATCTCAGCAAAAGGTGTAAAGATTGATCCAGCTCGGGTGGAAGCAATTTAAAGGCTATCCTTGCCAAGGTCAAAAAAGGATATTCAATCGTTGCTCGGTAAGATCAATTTTGTTAGAAGATTTGTGCCAAAATTTTCCGAGTTAGTAAAACACATAACATGTATGTTGAAAAAGGGGTCTGAGATAAAATGGATAGACAATGCAAGGAATTCATTTCAGGATATCAAGCAAGCTATCATGGAATCCCCGACTCTGATCAGTCCGGATTATAGTAACATTTTCTACGTTTTTCCTTTGCTTCTTACGACACAGTGGCAGCAGTTCTGCTACAGAAAGATGATGAAAATTTGGATCACCCAGTTGCTTTCTTCAGCAAAACGCTCAGAGACGCTGAACTAAGGGATGATCCTATTGAAAAACAAGCCTATTCTTTCATAAAATCTTTAAAATCCTTCATAATTTATATCCTCCACTCAAAAGTCATTACATATGTTCCCTCACCCTTCGTAAAAGATGTTTTGACTCAGCCTAATATTGACGGAAAGAGAGCTAGATGGATTTCAAAGTTGATTGAGTTCAACATTGAAGTAAAGCCCACCAAATTGGTAAAAGGCCAGGGCCTTGCTAAGCTCTTAACGGAGGAAAATCATGAGCTTCTGGACATAAATTTCATAGGAGAAAATTCAGTGAATTTGCAGACGGAGTTGGCAGCGGATGGACAGCATAGCAATCAATAAGTGGCAGAGCACTTTTCCTCTTGTGAATGGTACTCAGGTATTATACATTTTTTGCAAAAGCTAGAAGTTCCTCCTGAACTAAGTATGACTCAAGCTCGAGCCCTTAAGCTCAGAGCCATTAAATTATGCATTTACAATAATCTGTTATATTGGAAAGATCCTGCTGGTTTGCTTCTCAGATGTTTAGACAAAGAAGAGTCAGTCAAAGTTACACATCAGTTTCATTCAAGTGTTTGTGGAGGTCATCATTATTGGAAGACCACTGTCCATAAAATTATGAGGGCTGGATACTATTGGCCTTTCCTTTTCTCAGATGTGTGTGCCTTTGTCAAAACTTGTGACAAATGTCAAAGATTTATGGGAAAACAAGAGCTAAAATCTTTACCCCTGAGACCTATAGTGGTGAATGGCCCTTTTCAGCAGTGGGGTTTAGATTTTATAGGTGAGATAAATCCTTCGTCTAGTGGTCAGCATAAGTGGATCTTAGTAGCCACAAATTATTTTACAAAATGGATAGAGGCAATTCCCACCTAGAATGCCACTCACCAGGTAGTCATGAAGTTTCTTTATGAAAATATTTTGAGCAGATTTGGTTGTCCCAAAAGGCTAGTAACAGATAATGCGGTGGCGTTCAAAGAAGAGGCATTAGTAGACATGTGTAAATCAATGGGCATCTAGTTGGTACATTCGACCCCCTACTACCCTCAAGGTAATGGTTTGGTTGAATCATCTAATAAGAGATTAATCAAAATCATCAGAAAACTATTAGAGGAAAACAAAAAGAATTGGGATTCTAAACTAGAATTTTCTCTGTGGGCAGACAAAGTAACTATCAAAAAGTCCATAGGAACCTCTCCATTCAAATTGGTCTATGGGGCTGATGCCATTTTTCCTATTCAGTTAATTTTATCAGTGGCTAGATTCTTTCAGGAAGAACAAACTGAGTCAAATGATATGGTAAGGAGAATTCTTGATTTGGTGGAACTGCATCAAGCCCATGAACAGTTAGTGGACTGATCAGGGGATCAAATTTTGCTCAAAAATTCAAAGTTCTCAGAATCACTTCAAACTAGATGAGAGCGTAGGCCTCGTCGTTTTGAACCCAACGCAACTCGTTTCATCTCAAACAGACGTCAGGAGCGAGAGATATAGCGATCTGTTCGTCAAGTCAAACAGGCAAAAAATTTGATGCTGACTATACAGTCCGTACGGTCTGACGTGGCAGGGCCGTACAGACCGTATGATGATGTGTCAGGTGATGACATGGCAAGCGATTGTTGGTTGGCATATGGCGAATCATATGTCAACACGTGGTAGTTTTCTGGGCAATGATTGGGTGCCACGTGGCCCAATTGTGGGCTGCCACATGGCACCCCAGGATTGGCTAATTGGTTGTATGTAAAATTATGGGAGTCTGCGGGGTTCGACCCCTGGACCTCCCTCACTATGTAAAGATTTCACAAACCTCTGCTAACCATTAGACCACCGGTTATACGTTGTAATGTATAT
This sequence comes from Picea sitchensis, assembly GCA_010110895.2. NCBI lineage: Eukaryota > Viridiplantae > Streptophyta > Pinopsida > Pinales > Pinaceae > Picea > Picea sitchensis. Next base: position 8,247 of record SNQJ01S0104950.1, read on the forward strand.
ACGTTTGATTTTATTTGAATTAAAAACTATGTAAAATCCGACGGGGGGTCGGGTCGGGGCTTAGCCCCGGCCCGTGGTCGTATAGCCATTGCATATGGCCATGGTATATATGTATATTCACGTGGTTGTAACGGTTGGCGCACATAGCCCATGGTCCTTTGTTTGTACGCCATATGCCCATGACCTGGAGCACGGAGGGAGTTACACGGTTTTGTAACCGTTAACCACTTTTTACCATAGTGCACGGTCCCATGACCTCATACGCCCAGGTGTTAGGCGGTTAGGGGCTGGCGCGTCCTTAACCATCCTACGGTTTGCATCGTTGGCATGGTTGCATCCAGTGCTGGGTTTATACTCTTTAAATTCCGTGTGAGCTAGGTTCAAACAAGAAGGGTGCAATTTGTAGATGCAATGACAGCAAGCTTGAAGAGGGGGACTTCCAAGAGGCCTAACTTCTTCGTTTTTCGACCAATTGAGGTGTCGAAAGAGCCCAAACAGGGGTTTTTGGACGTTATGAAGCCATTGGAGCAGTCGGTTTGTCAGTTTGAGCATTGTAAGGCATGTTTTTTAGCACTTTGATAAATTAATAATAATGATCCATTGGAAGCTGGACCAGGAGATGTAGCCCAAGAGAGGGGTGAACTCCTTTATCAAATTGCTATGTTTATGTGCTTATGTTCATTGATTATGCTATTGTCTATGTGTAATTTGCATAAGTAATCATTTAATTTATGTGTTGCAAACTGATCCATTTGATTTAAACACATAACATTTAATTGCAAATAATTTCAAGTATTTCAAGTCTTCTTCAATTTTAGATCATGGACAAATCAGAGGCTCATAAAAAGAAGATCAAAAATACTTTTGACAGAAAGGCAAAGGTGGATAATTTTCAGGTTGGTGATTGGGTTCTAAAATGGGATGCTCTTAGACAGGATAAAGGCAAGCATAACAAGTTCAATTCTTTGTGCACCGGTCCTTTCATGATAAACCAAGTACAGAATAACAATACTTTCATGTTGCAGAATATGGGAGGTGAAGAAATGTTCGGTGGCCCGGTAAAAGGGATATTTTTAAAACTCTATTTTTTCTAAGGCTGTGAAGCCTAGACATTGTAATGTTAGTTTTAGTTTTTATTTTTACAGAATAACTCCATGCCCAATGGAAGCACTAGCAGATAGTTTTTAATTTTCTTTTTCAGGAAAGGCATTGGTTCTGTGGTTCTTGAAACCTCACAGGGATGTGTTCATCCCCAATATGATCCAGTGTTATCTCCTCAAATAAATTGGTGGAAATTTTTCTTTTGAGGTGATAGGTTGTGGTCTAAATTTTATTCCTAAATTTTTGTAGGTAGGTTAGAGAGTCTGTGTTTTGTAAATAAGCTCAAAAGAAATTTTGGATTTGGTTTGGTCAAGCAAAAGTCAGAATATCAGGTTTTGGTGGTTTAAGCGAGCCTGAAACGCGCTCATTAACCACCGAAAGCCTTTGTTCCCGATAGTTAAGAGGGCAAAGAAAAAATGTTGTTAACCACTGAAAACGTTTCAACGGTAAAAATGCAAAGCCCGTGCTTTCGCACGAGCCAACTGTCAGTTGGCGCAATGATGGAAACGTAACCACCGAAAGCTCGTCAAGTTGGAAGGTATGCACATTCTAATTGTGTCTATCCAAAAATTTGAGTTCATGTTGTCCTTTCAACCGCATTTGTCTTTTCAAAATGAAGACACGACAATGATACAAAAATTCATGCATGTTGTCACGAAGCCTCCCTCCATTTCCAGTCACAAGTACATAATCTATCATGATCCCATTAATCCCCCATTAAATCCTCATTCATTATCAATTTGAATTCTGGAGATTACTGAGACAATCATGAGTTCATGATTTCATCTATCAAATGTGGTTCTAGAGATCATAATCCTGTTTCACAGGGTGATCGTCAAGCTCCATTAGAGTCCAGTAAATCGCTCTCAAGCCAATTAAGTCAGGCCAATTTATCAGGCAAGTTCAAAACCCATCTTGTTTCAGTTTAAATGAATATACTACCAAAAATCAAAAGTTTCGGCATGCTCTCAGTTAATTTGTCGCCTAAACTTGGTTAGTGTTTGAGCTTGGTGATCCTAACTCTATGTCACCCTATCATGTTTGCTCTTCCATGAGTCATACTCTCCGTCAACCTAAATTCTAGAAGTCTTTTTCTCCTTGGCACTTAGTTTCCATAATCGCAGGTATAGTGAGTATCAACTAGTGCTGAAAGCAGGGCCAGTTTTGAGGTCTGAAGTGGATGGGGTTTGGTACCTAGAAGCTCACCCAGAGGTGGCACAATTCTTCAAAAAAGCTAGGGTATTTTCATATTGTGAAAAATTAGCCAATTTTCATCAACAAGTGGCCGAGGATTTTGCCATTTCTTATGATGGGCGGTCTGCTAAAATAGGAAAGGAGGAGTTTATCATTGATGAATCTGCCATTGCTGAGTATACAGGTTTACCTAGGTCAGGAGACTATTGGTTCAAGTCTACCACACCTTCAAACATTGAATTCAAGTCATACCTGTTGCCTGTACACAAAGATTTGATCTGGAAAAAGGATATTCCAATGTCATACTTAGAACCAAAGTGCCAGTCCTTGTTGAAAGAAATAATTGTTTACATAACATGTGAGGGGTGGTACAATAGAGTGATGTTCTATCACTTTAATATTTTAAACCATTTTACAGGTATAGACCCAATTAATCTACCATTTTTCCTTCATAAATTCCTCACGAAAATGTCTAAACAGGTCAAGGCCAAGCCCACTAAGGTGGCAAGCAGATTGTCTCATCAAGGACTCATTACTCTTATTGTCAAAGAGTCATTGAAGAAAAGGAAGGTAGATTGGAACTATTTCCTCTTCTGGAATGAATTCCAGACTGATTGTCAACAACAAGAGAAGGGTAAAAAGGCAACCACTAAGAAGACTATTACTCCCAAAAGCAGTCATAAAAAAAGGAAGGGTATCTCACCACCAAGAGATCCGATAGAATCATCCTCTGTCAAGAAGAAACGAATCAAAAGAAAACTATAGTTTGAGGGTGAGCAGTCCAAGGACCCTACTAGAGGAAGTAACCCTTTACACCTACCCTATAGTGATTCAGAACCAGAACAAGAATTAGCAGAGACACAGGGTAATGTATAGGATGAACAAGGTACAGAATATTGTTCCAATTTACCTTCACCAACTCCTCTAGAGGCACACAATCCACCAGTGGCAAAAGCCTCTTCAAGTAAACCTAAAGAATATAGATCACGGAAAATCGATAAACTCCTGGAACAGGTCTATGAAATGGAAGTCTTGGAAAGGGTTATTAAAAAAGCCAACACAGACCTGACCGAAAGAAATGCAGAGATTTTAAAAATAAACCAAACCCTCAAAGAGAAGCATGACAAGATTAAAGACAGGAATAGGGTATTGATCAGGGAAAACATGAAGTTGTATAGACAGCTTAGAATTCTGAGGTTGAAGTTAAAAGAGTTTCAATCACCAGCACAGTAGAAAAATAGATTGGAAACTCTAGCTAACTTAGCTACAACCATGGTAGACACACCAAAGCCTTCCACACAGCCAGTAGAAGTTCACAGATCTGCATGAACAAGGATTGCCTCATCCAAGAAACCTTGAACATCAAAAAAGGATCCAAGGTAAGCATTTTTGAAAATTTTGAAGTTTTCTCAAAGCTGAAGTTTCGGTGGTTTAGGAGAATAGGATGACTGTTCATTAACCACTGAAAATAGGGCTTTCGGTAGATAATCTGCTCATATGAGCTTTCTAGGTTAACCACCGAAAGCCTGTCATTTCCAGAATGATCAAGTTTTTGCACAGCTCAAAGTTTTTTGAGTTGGAAAGGTTTGAAACCTCTTCGAATGGACATTTGATGAATTTCCAAGACAGATCCAATAGCTATTTTTGATAGATTATGGAAAGAAGAGGTGTTTCAAAGCTTTTTGGTATCCTTTACAAAGACAGAAAATCAGGACGCTTACTCACATCAACAGATTCAAATTTGTATCTCTTGGAGAGTCATCATTCAGCCTTGGAAGGCTATCCTTCATTGCACCATCACTCAACAAGAGATGAAGACCATGAAATCTGGGAATGACCTCATTTTTGGGGATCATTCCACATCTTTTGCAACTAAATTTTGACTTTCTATCTTTAGCATATTTGATCCATGTTTTCAGGATCTCAAGACTGCATTGTAAAGCTATAAAGCTAAAGGTAGAATAGGAACTAGAGGTTCGACTTTGGAGACTTTTTCATATTATGTACTCAAACTTCTCATTTTCATATTGAGTAATACAAGCTTCTTTTGCCATAACTTGTTCAGATTTCATCTTCCTATCTATTTTGTACTTGCACCTAGATATTATATTCATGTTGTTATGCTTGTTTATGCCCGATAACTGTCATCTTATCATTGCATTCATAATTTAAACTTTGCAAGTATTATTGTGATTATTGTAATTGGCCATTCATATATGCTTTATATGTGATTATGTTGATATAATAGTTTTTTCTCCATACATCCCTTTATTTGTAAACTCTCTGAACATTTGTGGTTAAAAGCCTTGTGCATCTAAATGTGTTCATGCATGTTTTGAGTGAGAAATGATTCAGTCCTCTGACTTGATCCAAACCCACACTTATTATTAAGAAAACAATTACCAAAAGATTAAGTTACCAAGCATCTTTGACTTGCAGCCTAGGAGAGTTTCCTGGAGTGATAACAATACTTACAAATAATTGAGCACAAAATGAAAAACAATGATAATTTCACTTACATATGTTTGATAATGGAGTTCACCAAATTTGGGATACATCTCTAGGTCCACTTCCAACAGAGACCTCTTTATTAATTCTCAAATTCTTGTGTTTTACAATGACCTTTTTCAATTCTCAAACCCAAAAACGGAGTGCACCATTGGATTCCTGGTGAAAAATTGTGAAAAATGAATATAAAGTTCTTAAAATTCCGTCAAGGGACCTCTCGACATGATTTATGATGTAACCTCAAAACCTTATTTCCCTTGGTATGAACTTCGATACCATACTCTGCATATTAATGAGTGTGTGTC
>SNQJ01S0104950.1:17809-28489 GCA_010110895.2 Picea sitchensis
TAGACACCACTCTGAATGTCAACATGAAGAATATTCCTCTCTCAGCACTGCCTACCTTTTATGGTAAAAACAGTGAAGATCCAGACACCTTCCTATTTGAATTTGACATCTTGTGTAGGAGCTACAACTATGTGCAAGATGCCTAGAAATTAAAACTCTTTCCTGCCACCCTCAAAGAATATGCATTAAGATGGTTCATGGGGTTGGGAGAATCCAGTATTAGGTCTTGGGAATCCATAAAAGACATCTTTCTTAAGAAGTAGCAAGACTACTGCAAGACCAAAGAGTCTCCTAATGACATCTTTAAAGTCCAATAGTTAGAAGACAAGACCCTTGAAGACTATATGGAAAGAATTGGTTATATCTCCTAGAAGTCAAAATACCATGATCTCCCAGAGGATGCAGTTAGGGCTCTTTTCCTTAAGGGAATTTCAGAAGAATATCTAGAGGTTCTTAACCTGATGGCATCAGGTGACATCTGTCATAAAAAAATTGTTGAAATATGTGAAATGTGTAAAAACTACTCAAGGAGTAGAGCCAAAATAGGAAAGAATGTTCGGGACCCTTATAATAGAAGCTTAAAACCAGTTAGTTCAGGTGGTATTACGAGAGCAGAGATAGGGAACCTTTTAGAAAAATTCAAGATAGATATCCTAAGCACAATAGGTTCCCAATTGGATACCCTTAATCTCAAAAAGAAACAAGAGGATGAAAATGCAGCAATGAGCATATATTGCCCAAGATGCAGGAGGAAGCATTCCTCAAGGGAGTGCCCATTAGATAACATTTCAGTTTGTGGCTTCTGTACAGAAGACCATGTGAATGAAAAATGTCCATCATTGCCCAATTTATTATCCATCTATAGGAGTGGAGACCCCGGGGATTCTTCTTATGCACCTAGGAGGCCATGGCAGCCTAGGAATCAACCCACATACCTGGATCTATAGTCTCAAGTTCCACCCTATTATCAACAAAAATAGTGGAACTCACCAGGTTGGAAAAACTGGTCTACTCTTTACCAACATCCTTGGATTCAAGGATGGATGGGAGGACACAACCAAGGAAATCCTCAAGCTCCACCTATTCCTATGTACAACCATCCTTATTCTCAGTTCTCATGAAACACTCTGCAGCCTTTGCCAGGTTTTGTTCCACCACCTTTACCTCCTATCCCACAACAACAACCGCTCCAATTTCAAAATGTAAGCTCCCCAAAACTGACACTATTACCGACACATCCAGTGCCAAATCCCAATAATAAGCCCCCTCAACCTCCTAACAATGTTGAGATGCAGGCCTTCCCGACATATGTCATTACTCATGTTCCATTATAGGAAATGCAACTAAGATCGGGAAAAGTTCTAGATAGGCAGAGACCTTCAGTAGTCATCCAGGAAGAAGAAGAAGAAGAAACCACCCAACAACCCACGGATGACACTAGGTGGTAAGATGTTATTATCCTGAAGAATCAAGAACCCAAGCTTCCCCAAAATGAACCTTTACAAATTATGAAGGTCCCTCCTTATCCAGACCGATTGGTAATCGATAAACCTACCACCCAACCGGGATTTGAAATTTTGAATGAATTGAAAAATATTTGTGTCAAGATTCCTCTACTTCAAGCCATTAAAGACATTCCAAACTATAGTAAGGTAGTCAAAGAATTGTGTATCAAGAAGCCAGGTAGGAAGCAAAAGGACCCTCCTATAGTACACTTGGTAGGATGACTCTTTGAGTACATATCAAAGCAGCCAAATCTAGCAAAGTATGGGAATCCAAGAAACCCCGTAGTGACTATAACCATTAAGGAGGTCTCCATCAGAAACACTCTCATAGACCTAGGGATAGCCATCAATGTTATGACCGCTACTACCTTGGAAAAATTACAGATACAACCTCTTCTTCGGCCTACCCCAACCATTTTGGAATTAGCAGATAAGACTAGGGTTATACCTAAAGGGATTTTAGAAGATGTCATGGTTACTTTAGCCTCATGGGAGTACCCTATAGATTTTCTTGTCATTCATTCGAAGGATCATGCCCGAGGACATCTCGTTATTTTGGGAAGACCTTGGCTAGCCACAGCCAATGCATTTATTGGTTGTAGAGAAGGAGAAATGACCATCTCAAATGGTCTCTCTATCTATAAGCTCACCATTTACCCTCCAACTCAAACTATTATGGAGAATCTATGGTGGCTTTAATGTCCATATGAGAACAAATACTAGGAAGAACCCGTATTGCCTAGTGACCATGCAAGGGCACTTCAGGAGCATACACCAGAAAATGTGCTAAACCAATTCATTTATGTTATTACATGTGTGGATTTTCCACAGTATTTTCCGCAATTTGAGTACATGTTTGGGGAAGAATTTCAAGAACACTTAGATCCATCCATTTTTTCTTCGACATCTTTTATTTTTGAAATAGATGATTCTGCCATGTCTTATACTATGCCCTATGAGATTAGTCTGGGGAAATTTTTACATATAAACTCCAAGCTAGATACAGACCAGCAGAAATGGTTAGTAGATATCCTTAAAGAACAATCAGGAGCATTTTCCTGGGAATACACTGACATGAAGGGTATACATCATGACACATGCATCCACGATATATACACCCACGGGGAAGTGACACCTATTAGGCAACCCCAGAGGAGGATGAACCCAGCACTCAAAGATATAGTCAAGGAGGAGATTCAAAAGTTGCTAAATGTCGGATTTATCTATCCCATCTCTGACAGTAAGTGGGTATCCCCGCTAGTAGTGGTTCCAAAGAAAGTGACTGGGAAATGGGGAATTTATGTTGATTTCTGGGAACTCAATAAGGCCACTCTGAAATACTACTTTCCTCTTCCTTTCATTGACCAAGTTCTAGATACCCTATCTGGAAAGAAGTATTTCTCCTTTCTAGATGGGTACAACAGGTACAATCGGATTCTTATAGCACCTGAGGACCAGGACAAGACTACCTTTAATTTTTCTTGGGGAACCTATGCCTATAGGGTCTTACCATTTGGATTGTGTAATGCTCCTACCACATTTCAATGGGTAGTATTAGGGATATTTATCGATCTTATTCATGATTGTGTGGAGGTCTACATGGATGAATTGAAAGTCTATGGCAACACTTACCAGGAAGCCTTAGACAACTTAGAAAAAGTCCTCATCAGATGTCAAGAAATGAAGTTATCTCTAAGTCATGAAAAATGCAAAATGTTGTTAACTGAAGGAGTGGTTCTAGGACATCATGTTTCATCTGAAGGAACAAAATTCGATCCTGCAAAGATTGAGGTCATTATTAGACTTCCACCCCCCAAGACTCAGAAAGAGGTGAGAATATTTCTTGGACATGCCGGATATTACCGACCGTTTATTGAAAATTTTACAAAGATTGTTGCACCTATGTTTGGATTATTGATAAAAGATGTTGATTTTGTTTGGACTGAGCATTGTCAAACTTCCTTTGAAACCCTGAAAGCCAAGATGTATGTGGCACCAATTCTTAGAGGGCCCAATTAGACTCTCCCATTTCATATATCCACTGATGCCTCTGACACCACAATAGGAGGGGTATTAGGGAAAAAATAAGACCAACAGTCCTATGCCATTTACTTTATAAGCAAGAACTTGTCCCCTGCTGAGTTGAACTACACAATCACAGAGAAAGATTTATTGGCAGTTGTTCATGCTATTAACAAATTTCATCATTACATTACAGGTTATGAAGTATTTTTACACACTAATCATTCTTCCATTAGGTTCCTCATGAATAAACCTATAAATAATGGCCAAGTGACTAGGTGGCTCTTGTTATTACAAGAATTTAATATTACTGTGCTTGACCGACCTGAAAAGGATAATGTAGTAGCTGACTTTCTTTTCCGAATAAAGAATGAGGATGATGACATCCCTATAGATGATAGTTTCCCAGATGAACATCTCTTTTCCCTTTCTATCAATACCCCATGGTTTGCAGATATGGCATACTATCTAGCTACTAGGAACTTACCGTCTCATTTGTCAACTCATGAAAAGTGGAAAATTATTACACAGAGTGCTAATTACTCTTGGGTTGGTCATGATATTTTTTTCACAGGTCCTGATTTGATTATTCGTAGATGTATTTGAGAGGATGAGGTCCCTGAAATACTACAAAGTTGTCATGATGGACCATGTGGTGGCCATTTCTCTGACAAATGCACAACTTATAAGGTATTACATTCAGGTTACTATTGGCCTAGCATTTTCAAAGATGATGCCAAGTATGTGAGAAGTTGTGATAGTTTCCAAAGGATAGGTAGACCTACATCATCTGACGAAATGCCTTTGTAGGCCCAAGTTATGATAGAACCCTTCGAAAAATGGTCCCTCGACTTTGTAGGACCAATCTCACCCATGTCCCGTAGGAAGAACTATATCTTGGTTTGTACAAACTATGTCACCAAATGGGTAGAGGAAAAATCCCTATTCAGGGCCACATAAAAGTCTGTTGTCGAATTTATCTATGAAGACATATTTACCCGCTTCGGTGTCCCTCGTGAAATTGTTACCGACCAAGGCACTCAATTCACTTCCAAGATGATGAAAGAGCTAATAGAGAAATATGTGATTAAACATTGTAAATATTCTCCATACCACCCGCAAACCAATGGTTAGGTAGAATCCACAAACAAAGTTTTGGAATCCATCTTGACCAAGATTGTTCAGTTACATCATCGAGATTGGGATGATAGTCTCCTAGAGGCTTTGTGGGCATACTGAACTACCTAGAGAAATACCACTGGGCATACCCCTTATGAGCTAGTGTACGGGAAACAAGTAATTTTACTAATAGAACTCCAAGTAAGGACCTTCTGTATTGCCGCAGAGTTAGGATTGAACCTGGATGAGGCTCAAAAGCAATGAGCCCTACAACTAAATGAGTTGGATGAAATTAGGCAAGATGCCATCCAATGGACGATAGTAGTCCAAAACTAGAGGAACAAGTGGCATGACAAGTTTATTAAGAAGAAGCACTTCCAGCCTGGTGATTGGGCTCTATTGTTTAATTCCCGATTCAAAACCTTCAAAGGAAAACTTACCACCTATTGGTTGGGCCCTTACAAGGTAGACACTGTATATGACAATGGAGCTGTAAAAATTAAAACAATTGACGATGGACAAGTCTCCTTTGTAGTAAATGGACACCGACTTAAGTTTTATCATAAGCCCATTTCTAGAGAAGATTTTCTACAAGTCATGTCAGCTCACAAGGCACTGGCCTTAATAGATGGGGAAGTCCCCCATTGTTCTTGAAACATTTTATGAGTTTCCTACTGTATATATGTAAATAGTTTTTGTATTTTGTTAATAAGGCAATTCTAGATATTTTTGTAAGTAATTATTTCACCAGGAGTACATCGTTTCAAGGATCTTTCATCAAAACATTGTTATACCTGAATCTTGTGTCTGCTAATGCATCAAATGAATAGTGACTTACTGTAATTAGCCATGTTTTTGCAAAATTATCATTTTTAAGGCATTCTAAAGCAGTTTCTCTTGAAACTCTTCACCACTGTATAAGGAAGTGATACCATAACTATTAATCCTAGAGGTCTCTCGTATAGTTTTTTCCAAAAAACCTGAGTAAGTAAGTCAAGTGTATTTATCAAAGAGTAACAAGGAGGTCTCATTAGCAATTATTCATGGAAACATCATAATAATTACAAAAGAAGACAGTGAGTTGAGCCTAGAGATACCTTTATGTTCTTTCTCAATGATACCATCCACTACACACTAAATAGCTTGATTATATCATATCTTTAGATAGGCCATGTCCGCTTAAGTACCCCTTACATCAGGACAACCACTAAAAAATATAACGGAAAGTCATCCTCTAACATAAATACCATCCCAAGTAAAAAAAAAAAGTTGTTTCAGAGTTGTTCCCCCATCTTCTTGCATAAGAAATCTTATAATAAAATCTTAAAGGATGGAGGGATAGTCTCTGAGGGTTTAAGAGGCTAATCCACCGGGATACTGAACAGGTCTGCTGGAAGTGGGTACCGACCTGTGGTATGACTAGGTAAACCCGTCGGAGTACTGAATAGGCTTGCTGGCAGCGGGGCATTCTACCTAGCGAGGATGATGATCTGACAAAAGTAAATAATAAATCTAAACTTGTCATGATGTACAAAATTACTTGCAGACAAAGATGACATGAAGTATGTGTGGTTTATCTAAGGTTAATGAATCTCATAAACTTTCCATCAGAAAATGACTCTAAGACTATCTTGAAACTCTCTTGCCTACATCTTCTTATCTATATATAGGATCTCTTATCCTATAGGTGGGGCCATATCCTAACTATCTCGTCAGACCAATCTGTGAAATTTCATCTCTACACTTGACATACTGTAAATCTTTGGCTATTGGGGGATACTGACTAGTTTCCTATACTTTTGATTGTGAGGTGTCACAATACTTAGATGTGGGGGAGGGGTTCATGAGCTGACAAATGATTATTTCCTAGAGAAAAGAGTATTTGCAAGAATTTTTGTATTATTACCATGATACAGGTTATTACATTGATAGTCATGTTATTTTTAATTGTTGAACTCCTGTGTGTTATACATGACTGAGCTCATGCTTAACAAACCAATCTTTATCGGTTTATCATTCATTACAACCCGTTCATTATAGGTTTTGACACTTGATATAACTCGTTCATTATAGGTTTTGACACTATATGTCATATACAAGAAGAATGAGTAAGCATGGAGCACTCTGCCTCTGCTCATTAACCACTATGGTTGTCAAAAACAATTCAAAATTGCAGATTGTCCATTAAAAGAGGCAAAAATGCACTTAACACAAGAGTATCGGATGAAGTACCGTATGAGGTGTCGGATGAGGTGCCGGATGAACTGCCATTTGAAGTGCCATTGCATTGCATACCAGTAACAGTCCTAGATTCCAGGGAACTAGAATTCAATCACATTTAATTAAATTTGTTATAGGCATTGATTAAAAGATGCTTCATATCGTTATGATCAAATGTCCAAGTCAAAAGACTTGGACATTGATCTAAGTACGCACCACTCCATTACTCCCAAGATTTCCATCAAATTCAAATCTCCCACACATGGCAGCTCGCGCACACATGTGGGAAACGTACTCCACCATAAGAGCATCCAAAATCGGTTTGGGCACTATATTGTTTCATTTTCCCATGCCATTTACTCTACCCTGCGTTAAGGAATCACACCCAACCTCTGTCAAATTCTCCCTCTGTTCTAATCACACTCAGACTGTGTTAAACCTGTGCCATTTCTTGGCCTGTTTGCACCCTTTATTGGTAAAATTCACCCTATGTTCCAATTGCACTCAGACTGTGCCTAATATGTGTCTCTGTGTGGCTCGATTTCACCCTTTCTTAGTAAATTCAAACTCTGTCACAATGCCCAAGCGATACGAACCATCCTCCTATGTAGACTTGTTTTCCATTCCAGAATTTGCACAGTGCAGGGAAGTGTTATTGTGTGTTGGCTAGCGGCCATTTCTATCGAGTTTGCAAGGCCATGATGACGGTCTTTATATGCAATTTTCAGTTGGTTTTGATGGCAGGATAGCACATGTAGGGTCTCTCAATTTTGCAGTCACAGAAGAGTCAATTGTTGTTGCAACAAAACTTCCAAGAATGGGAGATAGGTGGTTCAAGAATCATCAATTGCCACTCTCAAGTTACAACAGGGTGTTTAAGCCCAAATTTGAGATAATTTGAGTGAAAGGGTATTCTAAGGAGTGGATAAAGCCAGAATTGGTCAATCCCCTCATCGTTATCACAAGGTTAATTACATGTGAAGGTAGATACTCCACCTTCAAAGCTTGTCACTTTAGATTGTTGGCTCATTTTCTGTTCAATAAATCTTTGAACTTTCCTTTTTATTTTCTCAAACGCTTGGAGAAAATGTCCTCTCAAGTGAGGAAAAATGTGACCAACCCCCACAATAGTCTCTTCCACCATGGTCTGATCAAACTCCTCGTTCTTACCGAACTAGAGAAGAAGGGGCAAAGTTGGGATGCCTTTATCTACCAATTTGAAAATCCTCACTTGACAGTTAAGACTGGAAAGAAGCCACTTAGCCTAAAAATTATCTCTCCATCCAAGCCTCACTCTCCAAAAACTCCAAACTCCCTTGCACAAACTCCCTCTTTGCCAGAACAATACCAAAAGCTTGTTGATATTCCTACTTCTTCATCGGGGAAAAATACTAAGAACAAAGACCAAAAGAAGCCTATTGTTGACCCCCCAATGCCTTCATTTTCTCTTGATCCTACACTTAAGAATCCCCATGCAGTAATGTAGCAATACTTTCCCATCATTCCCACAAACAAGAGAGGAGACAACCGATTTGGTAAGGGACCCTTTCGGAAGAGTACCCAAAACATAAGAACCAAGCCTTATGCAAAGTCTCCACCTGCTTCGGATCCTATCCAAGTATCCTCCAACCTTGAGAGCCCTCATAAGCAACCTAGATAAGTCTCTGGGGATGGATTAGAGACACTCAGGAAAAAAAAATCAGAACCTACCTCACTTTTCTGATCTCCCATCACACCTACTTCACCCATGACCACTCTTGATCCTAAATTTGATAAATTGACCACATCTCTCAAAGGACCTAAGCCTTCCTCAGAGATCATTGATTCTGCCCCAACTATAGAGGAGCTACAAAGGGAAAACCATCAGCTTCTCCAACAATTAGAAGAGAGGAAGACAATGGATGCACACCTTCATCATGACAATGCAGTCCTTCATGAAAAAGTTAACTCCCTTCAACGGTTGGTTGATGGGATGACCCAATCTAACCGCATCTTAAGAGCACAATTAAAACAACATAAGAGGCACAAGGCTAAGCCTACATAGAAAGAAGGAGAGGCTTCTAAAGCCGACCCTCCTCAACAAGCCTAGTTCTGAGGGATGACTTCTTTTGTTTGCAGTGGGACCTGCAAAATCATTGGTGTGGGGGTATGTTGGGCCCAAGATATGATCATCTTCATGACGTTATTATACACTATTTTCCATATGTATATATGCATTTTTTTATCTTTCAAAGGAGCCTTTTGAATAATTTTATGGTAAAATGATACAATCGGCATGAGGTGCATATAATTCATGTTTTGTGATTCAATCAAGTTTAATTTATCATATTTTATGGTTTCCAAGAGTTAATTCATGATTTTCTGTTGTTACAGGGCAAAACACACCATGTTTCTTGGTCCGACACTTGTTCCGACATTTGATCCAACACTTGTTCCGGTACTTGATCCGACACTCGTTCCGACACCCAGTATTGCACAAAAACGCAAGGCAAGTTGGCAGTTATGGTATTGGCAGCCAGTGGTAGACAAATCGATCACATGGGTTTTGTTTGTCATTGCCCCCTCCAGCTACCAAGCTCAAGAAAACTTGATTTCAATTTTCCAAAGAGGGCGATCATTGGGTTCCTCCGTTTTGTAAGTTATGGATGCATTTAATGTAATTTGTCGAATTTAGAGGTGTTTCGACCCTCCTGTGGTTGACCACCTGGGTTGTAAGCTTATAAATACCAATAGGATGCTCATTATATTGTTAACCAAGTAGCATAAGCATTATAATTTCCAGAAAAACGATTTTTCTCTGTTTGAGTTTTTTTACATTGCCAGAATTATGCCAGAACTGCGTTTTTGGTTTTGTATGGTGAATTCGGCCTGCTAAGCGCGTGGTATACTTTTAGAAAGTGACCACGACTTGCTGGGGGGGCCCACCAGTAGTCTGGTAACTCTCTTTATGTTGATTTATGCATTTCTTAATTTAATTGCTCTTTCTTTATTTGTTGTACATGCATATTTTTATTTAGTTAATTAATTTGTTGTAGCTTACCTAATTTTCTTCTCTTTTACAGGTTAGAATGATGAGATGTATTAACATGCATTAATATCATAGATTAGAAAAGGTTTTCAAGTCTCTCTCTCACTATACTAACCCCGCATATAGTTAGATGATAAATTGTGCTTTCTTTTATATTTTTACAGTCAAGCTTAGAACAGATTTTTAATTAGAACAAAGCATAGTTTTAATCTGAGTTTCTTCTAACAAAGATTGATGGATGGATAGATTTGCTTCCATTTTTTTAATCATAGCTTGCTTACTTCATTTTTATATAGATTTCACTTGCTTATTTATTGGTTAAATGTAATTGTCAATTCACTTTTTAATATCATGTTTTTAATTTATGTTTTCAGTCATTTTCTTATCATAGCTTGAATGATTAAACTAGACATAGTATAGTTTCCTTTCACACAATTTCCTTTCATAGATTAAGATGCAATTGAATTTATTAATTAGATAATGATGATCTCATCATGATATTGATGTTTTATACATGAATATGTAGGGTATTTAACATTACTTTTATCATGGCCAAGTTTTCATTGGACTGTTTACTTCACACCTTTCATTTTTCCATTGAAATTAGTATTGAGATTATACCATTAAAATTGTCCTTTGTTGCCAAGTGTCATCGAGATATCATCTGTCACCACCGAAGGAATTCACACAACCACCAACATTACGTTTGAGTGTTTCATAGGTTAAAGTTAGTTTCTTGCTTTCATAAGTTAGAAGAGATAGTTTCTTGTTTTCATAAGTTTAGTT
>SNQJ01S0104950.1:28539-45386 GCA_010110895.2 Picea sitchensis
TTCACTTTTTAATATCATGTTTTTAATTTATGTTTTCAGTCATTTTCTTATCATAGCTTGAATGATTAAACTAGACATATTATAGTTTCCTTTCACACAATTTCCTTTCATAGATTAAGATGCAATTGAATTTATTAATTAGATAATGATGATCTCATCGTGATATTGATGTTTTATACATGAATATGTAGGGTATTTAACATTACTTTTATCATGGCCAAGTTTTCATTGGACTGTTTACTTCACACCTTTCATTTTTCCATTGAAATTAGTATTGAGCTTATACCATTAGAACTGTCCTTTGTTGTCAAGTGTCATCGAGATATCATCTGTCACCACCGAAGGATTTCACACAACCACCAACATTACGTTTGAGTGTTTCATAGGTTAAAGTTAGTTTCTTGCTTTCATAAGTTAGAAGAGATAGTTTCTTGTTTTCATAAGTTTAGTTGATAGTCTTTCTTACTTTCAATAGAATAGATTTCCTTTCATGCATTACATTGAGCATTTAAATTTCCTTTCATGCAAGGGAAATAGTTTTGCATTAGGCATTTAGTTCAGTTGCCTCTTAGGCTAGGTAGTTATTCAATGAGAAGTCTTTGCTTACTTGTCTTTTTCTTTATGCTTTTGCTTTCTTGTCTATTTGCTTTAATAGGTTAGTTAGGTTCTTTTGCTTGCTTGTCTATTTTCTTTAATAGGTTAGTTAGGTGTTTTTGCTTGCTTGTCTATTTTCTTTAATAGGTTAGATAGGTGCTTTTGCTTACTTGCTTATTTATTTTCTCTCATAGGGTAGTTGCTCATTGAATGTAGGTTGGCAAGTTAAAGTTAGTTTGCTTTCATCATTTGCATAGTATTCTTAGTAGTTTAGATTTGCTTACTTTCATGAACTAGTTTGCTTTACATAGAGTTTTCATTTGCTTTCTTAGGAACTATCCATCAGTCCTTGGCCCAAAAGTACTTAGGTTACCTAGTTTCAAGTTGCTTAGTAGGGTTTTCTCATTAGATAGGTTTGTTTGAGTAGATTAGCCTTAGATAGTTGCTTTCCTTAATTAATCTACAATCCTACCAACCTTCTACCTTTGGCATATATTTTTCTACAACTCCAAGTTTACTTACCCCGGATTGACAATTTAATTGAGGGTAGTTTAGTGTCTTTTTTAGTACATATAAATCACCTAACAATACATTTGCATGTAGGATGGTAGATCTAAATGAAAGACATTAGTACCAATTTTCTCCAAGATCTTTAATGGATCATATCAGATTGGCATTAGCCTTTTACCTTCCCCTTTCATTCTACCCTTGTTGATATTTAACCATACTTGATCACTGACCTCAAATTGATGATCAACCCGATGTTTTTCATGCATCGCCTTGTATTTTGATTGAATCTTCTCCAACTATTCATGTATTTCTTGATGTACCTGATGGATATTTTGAATGAACCTTTTATCTTTATCTATATCATCATGTCCATCTTATTTACCTTCTTCTCCAAAAACAAATTCCATAGGTGATTTAGGAAAGTAGCCCAAACATACTTCAAAAGGGTTTTTCTGAGTAGACAAATGCATTGAATGATTATAAGCATGTTGTACATGAGGTAATTGTTCATACCATAACTTAGGAGGCTTGTTGTAGACCCCTCAAAGTAGATGTACCACTGTTCTATTTACCATCTCTATCTGCCCATTTGTTCATGGACGAAAACTTGTTCTCTTCTTTAACCCAGTGTCAATGTGTAATGTCACCCATCCCATATGAGTGAAATTACAATGCAAAATACTCTTAAAAATGAAATTTCTACTAACTAAATTAACTCATTTATCGTTAGTTGATTTCCTGTAGCTTACATCTACAAATTAAAATAGATTTAGATATTGTATACAACCATAAAATAGGTGCATATACAACATGCCAATAATCAATATGAAATGTAGCTAAATAACTCATTACAACAACATATAAATCACTTCCAAATACACAGAGTGCATGCACATCAAATAAACACATAATTTAACATAACATCAAGATAAAACACTTATATGTTCACAATAGTTGTACAACTAGTTGTTTGGGATGGACGTTCCAGCCAACCATAGAATGAATGTTCCAAATCTCAATAGCCAGCAATGCCCAAGCTGAGGCTATCAATCCATAAAAAAGGGTGGTTTCTCACATTCCACTTAGAGCCAAAAAAACCTCTCAACCCAACTGATATTATCCTATATCTAACTTGATTTTACACCAGCTCTCTTCCTCTTGAACTGTCCAACCCAAGGAATGTACCCCTTCACTGATATGAGTCCATTAGGCATTCCATTCATTTATCAGGGTCTCTCTGGCACAAACAACTAGGAATATCTCAGCTGGGAACTCAAGGCAAATTGTTTCTAGGAAAAATATCAACAAACCAACAACAAACACTTGTTGTTTCAGTGCAACTCACCCAAGAGTTCACTCTTCAGGCCTGACAACCTGGCCCTTCAGTTTTCCAGCTCCAATTTTCTCCAATTACACTCCAGTATGCTCTAGAATTCTCCCTCCATGGTTGCATTAGCTTCAAGATCTATTTCTTGTTCTTCCCTTATTTCCCATGAACAAACTTGACTAACTAAAACTTGTTGCCCCAACCCATACGAATTTCCTCTCTTTGGATTTCCTTTCTTGACTCACACTCTTCCCCAAGTTGATTGTAATAAACCCCCATGTGCCTAATAAATTTGGGATGTGACCACTCACACCCACCCTGTTACATGTATTCAATGATTGGCTTTGGGAACAATCAATAAGAAATGGGAAGATTCATATACAAATAAAAAAAATTAGGAAAATGGGTTAAATTAATATACATGGGTATTTCCCCCTTGGACCCCTCTTGGCCATTATCCTAGACACTTGTTGACGGGTGAAATTGACCATCCGTCAACTGGAAGAGTGGAACCGGTCCTGGGTTGTCTAATAACCCAAGTCGTTTGGGATGAACCACCCTGACGGGTTTAGCGGCTCCGTTAGCCGATCTAAGTCCTAAGAAAACAAAAAGGAAAAACTACTCTAAACTAACTAATCTAACTAAAACTAACTATTAAACAAACTAATAAACTAATCTAACTAAAACTAACTAAAAACGAACTAATAAACTAATCTAACTAAAACTAACTAAAACAAAATTAACTATTCTATAAATACAATCTACTAACTAATACTATACTAACTCTAACTAATTAACTATCTAACTACTAAAAGAAATAAATCTTATTCACAAAATATACAATATTAACAATTTACAGATTTAAATAAAACCTGAAAAACTCATTTGTATTTTGCCCTATGACAGTGAGAGATATTTTTGTTGATTTTATAATTTTATGAAACAGAAATAAAACAGAACTAACTAAACTAAACAACTAATATACTAACTTTAACTACAAATCTAACTAAACATATATCTAACTAAACTACTAATATTATACTAACAAATTAACCAAACAAATAAATAACAAACTGACCTAGAGAAACGCTCCAGGTTTGTCCTGTGTATGATGATTGTCTTAGCTGATCGGAGGGAGGAAACCCGCATCGAATTATCCAGGTGCTCCTTGTAAATAGAAAGTTGTAGTGCTCTTCAAATATGATTACAGGACAAACAAGACATAAAAATTACAACAATCTTATGATTTATAAATCTTCACAGTTAGATAAATCCGTATGCAAAGACTTATACAAAATGATTCAATTAATGAAGAAGAGAAATCTATGATTCATCAACTGAAACAAAGTAATTGTTGTATTTTTAAGTAATGAGGGAAATCAGATATGGATAAAACATTAATTAAATCATATCATTCTGCAATAGACTATGATAGCTAAAGTAGTCTATAATCAACTGCAAATGACATGCATAATATTGAAACAAAAGATTGATATTATGAAAGCGAAAGTTGTAGCAGAACATCAATTCCTATCTCAGTTTGTATTAGAAATCCATAGCTTGGTTCTCCCACAAGTGAGGATACCCCTTATTACAAAAAATAAGAAGTATTTAAAGACTTCCCACAGGGTAAAACATCCTTGTGGAAGTTATCAAAACTGTTTACACAAATCTGGGAAAATATCCCAAGTTTCTGACTCAAACTTAACAACCTAAGACAAAACCAAATCTAAAACATCTCCTAAACTGCCACAGCATGCCCAATTTTCCATTGAAATTCGCAGGTACTTGTAGGTGGACAATAATAGACAAGTTTAGACAATGTTCAGCTGTAAAATCATCAAAAAATCCAAATTTTATGACTAGCTAACAGAGTCAAACGATTTTGTAGCCGGTCTAAATCACACACAGAATATTATTAAAAATCAATTCAAATCTTGGAATATACATTCAAACTGTCAAAAGATATTTGATTACTAAAAGCCTTATTTAAATTGACACTTGTATGCAAATTAATCAAACTAAATCAAATGATAACAAAGATAGCTACACTCTGTTTAATTCATTATCACTAATTCGGGTAAACAACATTGTATTGGATAACTGAACAGTAATGAAATTGTTTTCATAACCAATTGAAATCAACAGGAATAGATTCTTCATCTATCCACAGTCACTTCGAATCCAAACCAAATCAACAAGATCGTTTTCTCAAACTGATATAACTGTATTAAATATAAACGATCATGCTAATCACTTGCAAATCAAATCAAAATAGGAACAGATCAAAACGGTTTGAGGCTGGAAAATAATTACATATTAACACTATTTCAATGATTTTTGCAAATAGACCTTCAACACAGGTCGAATGTAATCCAAATCTAAGCGAAAACAAACCCCAATTCATTATATTAATCCAAGCAATTCATAAAATGACTTTGATATTGAAAACCACATACCTAGGAGGATTGATCAAGGGTTCAAGAGTGTGAGAGGTTGGATGGGTGAGAGGAGTTCTGAGGCACAAGCCTAGAGAATTCATAGACCTTTCATCAAATGCACACAGACCCAATACGTTCCCTTCAGCCATTGACAGGATCTGAAAAATGACCTGAAAACACGAGCTAGATCTCTGTAATAACTCAATTTCTAGGGAAATCGCCAATGATGAAGGTAAAGGGGCTAAAAACGGTTCTGGGTTTTCAACGGTTTGATCTAATTCAAATTTGTTTTCCCAGAATCGCTCACGCAAAAACATGACTCTAGGGGCAATTTACGGGGGCAGTCTTCTCTAGCAAAATGAAACCAAAACTGACTCTGAACACCATGGGGGTTCAATTCGCCCTACAGGAGCCAGGAGAGAACACAAGGTCTATAGGGTAAATGGCGAGGGGGTTTAACAGGGTAGGCATAGGACTTAATGCTTGTTGGTTTTCCCAAACAGAGGTAGCCCGAGATGCAAGGCAAGTGTTAATGCATATTCGTGTGAGGGTTTGAAAGAGTAAGTTGAAACTATGCAAAACTATCGTGCTATCATGGAACCTTGGTAAATCAAATCACTCACATCACAATCCAAGATTTTGACCCAATATCAAATAGATTATTCACATGAAAGCCATAACATTCATAACCAAAAAAATTATGACAAAATATCCAATAACTATTTGCAAACCATAGTGTTCATAACCAACAATTGGTCCGCAATAATATGTGTATGATTTAAAACAAAATAACATTTCGAATATAGCACCAAAGCTTTGATCATAAAATTTATGCATTGTATGAGACCATTGCGCCACAGGTCCAATCATAATGTTAATGCGTTCTCATGAAACCATTGCACCAAGGCATTTGATCAAAAACAAAAGAACATCAAACCACCAATGTATCAAGGATTCAATCACAATCACAAGAATACCATTGCATCACAAATGCATGAAATGAAGGCATATTAGCATAATCAAAATGCAAAGTGAGTAAAGGTTTGGTGTCTTGCCAACTGTGTGACTGTCATTGAGTTAGAAGTGAGATGACCACATAAACAAGAATAACCATAATAATCCAGTGACGATTTTTATGCCATCGACATGACTTCGAACTCAAATTTTTCACGCTTGCAGTCGTGAAAATGAGAACCAAGGTAAGAGAGAAAATGCACGAAACAATAGTGTCATTTTATTCAAAGGTTGCGATGAAAATCAAAGTTTGCAAAACTCTGGTGTAGGCAGCTTATAAGGACATTATAAAAATGCGAATTGGTTTCCAACAACACTCCCCTCTCTTGTGAGTTAATTCATCCCCCGTCTCTTTTCCATGTCCCCTTAACAACTGACATCACATTTTTATTAATAAAACAAGGAAATGCAATTCACATATTACATCACTTTGGTTGTAGCCGCACATTATATCTACATAAGCATTAGTTAAACTAGGGATTATAGTGGGGATGTTACAATCCCCCTCCCCTACAATTGTGTTTTGTCCTTGGTGCACTCTATGTTGATATACATATATGAAAATTTACATCACAATACTTAGAAATAAAATTTTGCAATTTAACATCTCCAGTAGTAGTTCTAATCATAATCTCATGTTCCACTCAACTCACTGACCCAAGGAATGCACCATTCATTTATCAGGGATAACCCAAGGGATGTACCATTTGTTTATCAGGGATAAGCAAAGGGATGTACCATCCATTTATCAATGCTAACCCAATGAATGAGGAATTCTTTTATCAAGGTCCCCAATGTAGTTGGTTAGGACTCTGATATGTGGTTCCAGAATTTTAGCCGCTCAAAACGAAGTCTTGGATTTTGTCTTCTTCAAAATTGCCAAAACTTTGTGGGTATTCTACCCACATTTTTTCTTCATGATCACATGTATAATATTCAGGACCATAATAGGTCCATTGAACCTTTACCTACCCTATGTATTTGTTCCTTATAACTTTGAATTTCCAGTCAGAGATGTGTACTGGTTCCACTCAGAAATCCCCTTCATGCTCCACCTGGATCACATTCCAATCAATTATGTGGTTAGGATCAAACACATATTTATTTAACAATGACACATGAAATACATTATGCACTCTCATGGATGCAGACAAATCTAACATGTATGCAACTGGCCCTATCTTTTTTAGTATTTAAAAAGGCCCACAATATCTTGTTTCCAACCTCGGGCAACTTCCTAATATTATCAAACTTATCTTTTCCTTTACTTTTAAGAACACATTCTCTCCCACTTTAAAATATCTGAAAATTTTGTTCTTGTCTACATAATTTTTCTTCCTATCTTGAGCTGCTTTTAAATTTTGCTTTATCTTTTCCATCTGCTCTTCCATTTATTTTAACAATTTTGGCCCAACAGCTGCTACTGCTATGTCTGCTAGGTTATCCCAATTTACTGGCATGTTACATTTTCTGCCATACAATGCTTCAAATGGACTCATCTTCAATGAGGCATGCTACCCATTATTGTAGGAAAATTCAACTAAATGAATATAATCTTCCCACTTTTATGGTTGATCCATCACATACATTCTAAGCATGTCCTCAATTATTTTGCTAGTCCTTTCTATTTTCCCATCTGACTCTGGATGATATGTTCTACTAAGATTTAAATTTTTCCCAAAGCCCTTGAAAAAACCCTTCCAAATTTTGGAAGTAAACTTTGGATCTCTCTCTGAAACTATTGCCTTAGGAACTCCATCTAGCCTAGCAACTTCTTTCATATAAATATATGCAATATTTGTGGCCTTGTGTGTAGTCTTTACTGGACTAAAATGTGTTGATTTAGTCAATTTATCCACCACCACCATGATGGAATCATATTGCTTCACTATTCTGGGAAGCTTAGTAATAAATTCAATTGTAGCTACTTCCCACTTACATTCTAGAATGAGAAATGGCTGTAGAAAACTTGTTAGGTGTTTATGTTATGTCTTTACTTTTTGGCATTCTATACATCTAGCTATGTAATTATTCACTTCCTTCTTTAGTCTTGACCAAAAGTATTGGCTTCTTATTGCTGCAATTTTTTTCCGATATCATGGGTGCTCAGAATATGGCACATTATGTATCTCCTTCAGCACTACATTTTTTAACTCCCTAATTTGACACATACACCTTACCTTTGTACATGATAATTCAATCTTCTTTCAACTCATAATAATTAAATTTCTGTTGAAAAATACCTTGTTGTAACGTCTCTTTTATTTTTAAATAATTCTGATCTGAATTTGTTTTTACAACAATTTTGTCTTTCAGATATGTCCTATACATTCTAATGGATGCAATATGCACTTCACGAGCTCTCTTGCTAAGTTCATCGGCCACTTGATTTTCCTTCCCCTTTATATGCTTAATCTCGAAGTCATATTCCCTCATAAATTTCATCCATCTAGTTTGCCTAGCATTTGATGTTGGTTGTCTAAAAAAATGCTTCAGACCAGAGTGATCTGTCCTTAGCTCAAATTTCTTACCCATGAGGTAATTCCTCCACATTTACAATGCACATACAATCATTGCTAACTCCAATTCATGTGTAGAATAATTCCTCTCATGCTATTTTAATTTTCTAGACTCATAGCATACCACATGGTCCTTTTGACTGAGAACTCCAGTCCTTCCTTGCATGCATCAGTGCACAGAAGAAAATATTTTCTTGTATATGCAATATTCAATATTGGTGCACTTGTCAATAATCCCTTCAACTGTTGAAAGCTCTCTTCAGACTTGGAAGTCCATTCAAACTTTACTCCCTTCTTTTGCAAAGAAGTTATTGTACTTGCAATATTTGAATTTGTTTTTATGAATCTTTGGTAATAACCAAAAAGACCCATGAATGATATGGCCTCTTTCACATTCTTTGGCACTGTCCATCCTCTAATGGTCTCTATATTCTCAGGATCAACTTCTATTCCTGTCGCTGAAATTATATGCCCCAAGAAGTGCATATTATTTTGGTAAACAATGCACTTACTTAGCTTAGCACAAATTTATTCTCTCTTAAAACTCGCAACACCATTATTAAATGGTTCTCATGTTCCTCTTCTAATTTGGAATAAACGAGTATATCATCTAAGTACACAATCACAAACTTGTCTAGGTACTCCCTGAACACTCCATTCATCAAATATGTAAAAATTGTTGGGGCATTTGATAGTCCAAATGGCACTACCATGAATTCATAATTCCCATATCTTGTTCTGAATGTTGTCTTGTTGATGTCATCTTCCTTTATCCTTACTTGATGATAGCTTGATCTCAAGTCAATCTTCGAAAATATTCTCGCACCTTTCAACTAATCAAACAAATCATCAATTATTGGCAAAGGATACTTATTATTTATGGTAACCTTATTAAGATGCCTAAAATCAATACACAACCTTAAGGTTCCATCCTTATTCTTTACAAAAATAATCAGGACTCCCCAAGGTGACACACTTGGGTGCACATATCCCTTCTTCGAAATTTCTTAAAAATGGATTTGTAACTCTTTTAGTTCTGGTGTGCCCATTCTGTAAGGTGTCTTAGACACTGTGGTAGCTCTTGGCACCAAATCAATAGAGAAACCAATGTCTCTCTTTGGTGTAAATTTTGGGATTTATCTAAAAACATATTCAAAATACCTCAAGATCGGATGGTCTTCAATTCTTTCCACTTTGTCTTTGTCTTGCTCCTCCATATCGGTTTCAAACATTTGACATCCCTTCCTAAATATCTTCTTCAACTGCATAGTTGAAATCTCTCTAACAACTACAACTCTTGGAATGTCTTGAATCTTTCCTTGCTTCCCTTCCTCATCAAGACATGTGATTGTCTTGTTGTAACAATCTAGGAAAACATGATTTTTTTTCCACCCAATCCATGCCAATTAGTAATTCATATGAACCCAATGGTATGTTGTTTACATCTACCTTCGCGTTGAGTCCATTCATGTCTATTTGACAATCTTTAACCAACTCATTGATTTTCCTCTTATCCCCCATGGCTAACTGAACTAAAGAAGATTTTTTATGCTTACTTATTTTCAAGTGAAATATTTCAACAATGTTAGAATTTATATAACTATGGCTAACTCCAGAATCAATTAAAATAGCTATGGGATGGTTATCAATATTACCTTCCACTTCGATCATGGGGGATTTATATTCTTCCTTCTTGTTGTCCAAGGCTGCATAAATTCTTGGCATGCTCCCTCCCATGTATTTGACTGTTTCATCCTCTTGAATGTTGTTGACAGTCCTCATTCTTTCTCCTTTGTGAGGGCGTTCCCTATATAAGTGATTTCCCTCACATCCACAACATTGAACAAGTTATTGTCTTGGCCTTTTCCCAAGTGAATATACATTTTTTTTCTCAGTTTGGGGTGCCTGGAATTGTTGATTCACTTGGGAGTTATCTCTAAAAAAGGGTGGCTTAAAACCTTCATGCCTTTGATCCTTTTCTCCCTTTCATCTTGTCATTCCAAGCCCTTCGGAAAACTGGCCTTCCTTTTCTTTGCTCATAAAGGTGCCTCTCTCTCCTTATGGTTACCTCCAAGGTATTGGGATTATCATATTGTATCTTGTCACTATAGAAGGAGGGTAACCCACTTAGAAACTTTTGGATTTTGACTTTCTCATCCTTGATGAAGTAAACATACTTCAACAATTCAAAGAACCACTTCTCATATTCCTCCATTGACATGGTTCCCAATTTGAGTTCAAATGACTCTTTCATCTTTCTTTCATAATAATTCTCAGAAAAATATTTCTCTTGGAAATATCCTTTGAATTTACTCCATGATATCCTCTTCTCATCAAGGTTCTTGGTTTTCTTAAGCTGATCCCACCACATGGATTCATTTCCTTGCAAGTGGTAG
Organism: Picea sitchensis; assembly: GCA_010110895.2. Lineage (NCBI taxonomy): Eukaryota > Viridiplantae > Streptophyta > Pinopsida > Pinales > Pinaceae > Picea > Picea sitchensis. Next base: position 39,341 of record SNQJ01S0104950.1, read on the forward strand.
GTGGAAATTATAGATTGTACCTGGGATGGGTAATCATGCAGCTATAAATATTTCTTCATTTTCAAAACCCATGCCTCTGCCTCTACCTCTTCTCCTTTCATGTGCTCACCATTGAAAGTAGGTGGATTTATTTTCTTGAGTTCACCTTGCAAGATGTATGCCTCATGACTTCTTCTCTACCTCCGAACATGAGACACACTTGGGCTACTCCCTGGCCATGATCTTGCACGAGTTCTTATATTTTTCCACCTTGGATAATGATGGTGCCTTCTCATGCTTCTAGATTTCCTATCATTTCCATTGTCATCCCTTTTTCTATGGGATCTAGATGTTGATACTTGTCTATCACTAGCTAATTGCTTGGTGTCAGAATCCTTATTAACTTTCTTATGCAACACATTCAAAATTTTAAGTATCTCTTCCTGATCCTTCATAATCCTTTCATTATCATCCTTGTAGCTCTGCACTTCCCTATGCAGACTTCTCATAGAGACAAGCTCTATCCTATCTCTTCTTCCATTTGAATCTATCTTAGCATTCCCCATGCTAAAATGATGACTTATGATCTCTTCCTCATGGATGTAAGATCCTTCAGCATCTTCCATGACTCCATTCCTCATATAATAACTAAACTTTCTTTATGTACATCTAATTCTGCAAGAAATGTGCATATAATAATTATTGTTAGAAACATGCATAGCATAAACCATTTCATCATATAGAATACATGTTATTTATTCATAAATTTATGAAGGCGTATTGCACCAGTTGAAATTTTGATTTTCTTGATGCATTCCTCCTTGAAACATCTTCCCAATGACTATACTCATGCCTCAATATGAATTCTGAGTGAAAAGTTACAACAACTACATGTTGCAATTCCACTCTTTTTATTGCTACAAAAATCTATTTATTAATTTATGAGAAATTCAATTGCCAAAATCAAAATTATGGGTTTACAGATGTCTTCTAATCCTCAATACCTTTCCAACGACTATTTGTTTTCTCAAATCCGAGCTCCAAGCTGAAAGTTATGGTCCAAAGAAGTTTAGGTTGTTTTACTCAATTTACTCATGTATGCTACAGGTGTCTTATTTCTCTTCCTACACATTTTCAGGTACACATAACCAAAATATGACTCCACCACTAGCTTCTATGGGTCATAATATTTCCATTGACTTCTTTTGTGCCCCAAACGGACTTTTGAGCATAGAGTTATGCCCTCTGGAAGTAATATCAGTGCCAACATTTTACCCTCATTGTTTTGGTTGTAACTTTCTCATACGAGCTATGTTTTGAGAACCATTTAGTTCACTAGATAACTCTCTTTAAGTTATTTTATTTGAACTACAGAGACACAATGTACCTTTCTACACTTTGTTCTCTTGGGTTTTGACTTACTAAAAATATTGTTTAGGGCCTCAAAAATGCCTCGCAAGTTAATGACCTTCAAAAATATGAAAACTTTGAAACATTGCACACAAAATTCACTATTTTATTACAATAACAGTTCTTTAAATATCAATCATTGATCTCCAATCATGATACACAAAAACCATTGATATGAACTTGTCGACCATCGATGATTGGTATCATCCTTTGGATGCACAAAACGTTTTTCCAAAGATATCGATCCGACCGTCGGTCATCAGTCTATTTTCCTGGTACCCGATTTTCAAACAAATATTAAAATGACCATCGAAGATATTTGTTGGTGAATGAAAAACTCTCCACTCAATCTTTTTATTCTCTACCACCCACCCATCGGTGATCGACGAGCCCCGATGACTATCGAATGCTTTTCCAAATCGACTGATTTGACCATCGACCACTTTTGTAGGCTGACGTGGCAACTGCTAACGTGGAATGACATGTCATCCTAAGGTGTCAAATTGGGTGACATGGCATGATGTATGTACTTTGATGTGTCATAACACTTGGATGATGATGTCATCATCCTCTCTTCCCCATCGACCATCGACCAATTCTCTTGGACAACTCGGACACCTCGACAACTTCAACCAATGCCAAACCATCGACACATCGACCATCGATGAATTCTCTTGCTTGATTCAAACATTTCACCAAAATAGTCCAACCTCGAACCATTGACACATCAACCATCGACAACTTTTGTTGCTCGTTTGGGACACTTCACTAAATCGGTCGGCGCTCAACCATTGGCCCATTGGCAATTGAAAACACTTTGGTAGATTTGGCCAACCCCTAACTATTGGTCATCGATAGTCAGATATGTTTTAGGGCCGAAGCAAACTTTTTTCCATTTTAGTCGATCTGTCCATCGACCGTCAACGATTTTTCTTGGTGAACTTTAACACTTAGAAATTTTTTGACCTTTCTCTTATTGATCTGTGATCCCTTTAACAATCCATGATTTAATCCTAGCCATTGATATGATCAACCTTTAAAATGGTTGAAACATTATGAGTTTTTAAATTTATCATAGTGAATCCCAACCGTCGATCTCTAGTTCAAAAGAGATCTCAATCGTCGATCCACCAAACTGTATGTAACTCTACATGAGACCATTAAAACTCAATTTTTGACCATTTAGGTGAAATTTCGATCTAGGACTTCACATCTCTACTCCATTAACCTTGTTAAATTGTCTGGAGTCACTCAAACTCGGATTTTTCCCACGAATTTGGGGATTTCTCTCAAAATTCTTTGTTTTTCCCAAATTAGTCATAGACAAAATCTGCTACGACAAACTTTCATGAATTCACATCCATCTTGGCCCATACAATCTTGGTGTTCGAACCAAATCTATGATACCATAATGTAGCATACCCCAGCCCATATGATTGACATTACGGTGTAGAATACTCTTAAAAATGAATTTACTGCTAAGCAAATTAATTCATTTACCATTAGTTGATTTCTTATAGCTTACAACTACGAATTAAAATATATTTAGCTACTCTCTACAACCATAAAATAGGTGCATATACAACATGCCAATAATCAACATGAAATGCAAATAAACAACTCATTATAGAAAAATATAAATCACTTACAAATAAACAAAGTGCATGCACAACAATTAAACACAAAATTTAACATAACAACAACATAAAACACTTATCTTTTCACAGCAGTTGTGCAACCAGCTTCTTGGGACAAATGTTCCACCCAACCATGGACCGTTTGTTCCAAATATCAATAACTAGTCACCCTAGAGTTGAGGCTCGCAATCCACAAAAGAGGGTGGTCTCTCACAGTTCACTAACAACTCATAAATCTCTCAAGCCAACATATATTCTCCTACAACTGCCCCAATTTTTCACCAGATCTCTTCCTCTTCACCTGTCCAACCCAAGGAATGTACCCCTTCATCGATCTCAGTCACCTGGGTGTCCCATTCTTTTATCAAGGTCTCTTTAGCACAAGTATATAGGAATCTCTTAGTTGGGAACTCAAGGGAAATTGTTGCTAGGAAACCTATCAGCAAACTAGAAACAAACACTTGTTGTTTCAGTGCAACTCACCCAGGATTTCACTCTTCAGGCCTGACAACCTAGCTCTTCATTTTTCCATATCCAATTCACTCCAATTACGTTCCAACATGCTCTAGAATTTTCCCTCCATGGTTTCATCAACTTCAAGATCTGTTTCTTTCTCTCCCCTTATTTCTCATACATAAACTTGACTAACTAAAACTTGTTGCCCCAACCCATGAAAATTTACTCTTTTTGTCTTGCCTCTCTTGACTCACACCCTTCCCCAAGATGATTTTACTCAAACTGTATGTGCCCAATAACTTTTGGATGTGACCACTTACACCCACCGTCTTACATGTATTCAATGATTGGCTTTGGGAACACTCAATCAAAAATGGGAAGGTTCATAGAGAAATAAAAAATTTAGGAAAATGGGTTAAATTAATATACATGGGTATTTCCCCCTTGGACCCATCTTGGCCATTATCCTAGACACTCCTCTCTCTTGTGGATTAATTCATCCCCCATCTCTTTTCCATGTCCCCTTAGAAGTTGATATCACATTTTTATTAATAAAACAAGGAAATACAATTTGCATATTACATTGCTTTTGTCATAGCCACACATCATATCTACATAAATATTAACTAAAATGGGGATTATAGTGAGGATGTTACACAATGAGCTCCCATAAATGAGACCAAAAATTTCCCAAAAAATGAGAGTCTCAATCTAATATAATAGATGTAGGAAGTCCAAAATGAACCCATACAGTAGTAAAGAACATATTTGTTGTTTGTTCAGTTGTGACTTGTTTCTTGCATGGCATGAAAATACACATATTGTTGAATATATCCATGACAACATATAGATAATCATGACCTGTCCCGGACATCAAACACAATCCATGGATATACTTTCCCATGGCTGAGAAGGTACTGGAAGTGGTGTATATAACCCCAACTTTATGTTGCTAGGCTTGCTTGCAGCACACATAGCACACCCTTTGATATACTTAGAAATCATTTCATTCATTTGAGGCCAATAAAAATATCTATGTAACTGTACAACTATCTTACCAACCCCAAAATGACCAGAAATGAGAGATGTATGAGCTTCTCTTATTATATTTACTCTTTCATGTCTAGGTATACAAATTTTTCCAAGATGATATAACAAAATTTTGTGCATATAATAATCTGAATGCTGATTTCCAGGAGTTAATACATCATATACATCTCTAAAATCATCATCCTTAGAATATTTTTCTGCATAAATTTCATGAGCTAAAGGATTATACATGAGTATTATGGATGCATTAATCATTGGTCTTGAGAACATATCTACAACCTTGTTATGAATACCATTCTTATACTTTATTAACAATGAAAATGTTGTAAGAAACCCATCCACCAGAAGTGTCATGATTGTTGTATTTTTGTCTATAACTGCAAATATTGTAATGGTCGATGATCTGTATGACTTATAGTCTCCTTTCCCATTAATTAATGATTCCATTTCTTTACACGTTGTACCAATGCATACAATTCCTTATCATGTATTGGATAGTTAATCACAACTTGAGTGAAAGTCTCAGAATGATAACATATACATTTTCCTCGTTGCATAAAGACTACTCCCATGGCATATCCACTTGCATAGGTTTGAATCTCAAATGGATGTTGTAAATATGGCAGAGCCAAAACTAGTGCAGTTCTTGTCTTTTCCTTCAATGTCTCGAATGCTTTCTACTACTTTCCTCCCCATTGAAAGACTTGTTTAACACTTGTTAATGCATGTAGATGAGTTTCTATGTATGAGAAATTAGCAATGAATTTCCTCGAGTATTGTACTACTCCTAAGAAGCTTCGGAATTTTGTGGGAGTAGTTGGCTTGGGCCATTTCACAAGGACTTCTACTTTTGCAAGATCTATTTTTAGTTGACCATTCCCTACAATGTAACACAAATATAAAAGAGAAGTTTTTCCAAATTCAAATTTAGACATTTTTATATATAGCTTCTCCTTCTTAAATATTTCAAATACTTTCTTGACATGCATCATATGATCTTCCCATATTTGACTAAAGATCAATATATCATCTAAATATATGATAACAAAATAATCTATGTAAGGTATGAACACATCATTCATTACCGTCATAAATGTTGTTGGAGCATTGCATAACACAAATGGCATAACTAACCATTCGAACAATCCTTGCTTGGTCTTGAAAGCAGTTTTCCATATGCCACCTTCTGTAATTTTGATCTAACGATAACCATTTCTCAAGTCCATCTTAGTGAAATAAACAACATTCTTTAATTTATCCAATAAGTCATCAATTATGGGAAGATGATAATGGTTTTTTACCATAATCTTGTTCAAGGATCGAAAGTCAATACACATCCTCCACGTGTTATCTTTCTTTCTAACTAATACAATAGGAGAACCACACGGAGATGATATTGGTATGCTAATTCCTTTATTGAGTAACTCCTAAACTTGCTTCTTTATTTATGCATTCTCGATCACTGATGACCTATACATTCCAATATTTGGAAGAGAATCATCCTGCTGCAAATA